>PVKS010034845.1:0-20568 GCA_004027875.1 Aplodontia rufa
TATCCTAGGGAGTCATCCCCCTGTTGCATTAAGAATCATACAATTTGAGGTTATTATTAGCTTAGCCACCTAACATATTGCTTCCAGATGTATTCTAGCTTCCACAAATGAGAGAAAACATTTGGCCTTTGAGTCTCTGAGACTGGGATACTTCACTTAGCATAATTCTTTCCATCTCCGCCCATTTTATTTCAAAAATCATAATATCATCTTCTCTAAAGACTGAGTATTCCATTGTATATATGTACCAAAGTTTTTGTATCCACTTGTCTAGTGAGGGGCATCTGGGTTAGTTCTATAATCTAGCTATAGTAAATTGAGCTGCTATGAACATTGATGAAGCCACATCACTATAATATGATGATTCTAACACTTTTGGGAAAATACCCAGGAGTGGGATAGCTGGGTCATAAGGTGGTTCCAGCCCTAATTTTTTGAAGAGTCTCCACACTGCTTTCCAGAGTGGCTGAACCAGTTTGCAGTCCCACCAGCAGTGTAACAGTGTTCCTCTTTTCCCACAGCCCCTCCAGCATCTGTTGTTAGAATTTTTCATTTTTGCCACTCTAACAGGAGTGAGGTGGTATCTCATTGAAGTTTTGATTTGCATTTCCCTTATAGCTAATGATGTAGAGCATTTTCTCATATATTTATGGGCTTTCTGGACTTCTTCTGGTGAGAAGTTTCTTTTTAGATCCGTAGCCCATTTATTGATTGGATTGTTTGTGATTTTGGTGTTTAGTTTCTTTAGTTCCTTGTATATTCTAGATATTAGCCCTCTGTCTGAGGTGTAGCAAGCAAAGGTTTTCTCCCATTCTGTAGGTTCTCTCTTGATGCTCTTGACTAAATCTTTAGCTGTGCAAAAACTTTTTAAGTTAATATTAATTAAAAATGGAGGCTAGGGGATGTAGCTCAGAGGTACAGCATGTTCAAGGTCCTGACTTCAATACCTAGCACTAAACCCAGTAAAAGGTTATTAAAAATAAACACAGGAAGAGCCTAATATTATTAAGGGCTGTGTGAATAAGTCTGAGAATAGTTATAGAAATGTATGAAGTGATGATGGTCAAATAGTTTTCAAGTTAGCATGAGGTTTGTCTTTTCATCTGCCATATGAAATATTAACCTGTTAATGGTGTTTAAGACACTGTGAGCTGTTGCTTCTGAGGCAACCCCATTTCTTAAGAAGTTAAAATTTATAGGATGGCTGACATGCTTGATTTTTATGCTAAGCAGTTACTGTGTATAAGACACAGAGTACAACTTCCTTAAAAAAATATTGCTTGTATTTTCTCAAGTAAAATGACTGAAAATTTGAGAATTTTTAATATTAACCCCCCATTTTTATAAGAAATATTGGTCATTGATCCTCAGAGTCATTGGATATGGTTTCATTAATTCAGTGTTTATAAATATGGGTCTTAATAAAGTCATTTTTTTTAAAGCAAGAAGAGATGAACTCCAGTCCAGAAAAGTCAAGTTGGACTATGAGGAAGTTGGTGCATGTCAGAAGGAGGTGTTGATAACCTGGGATAAGAAGCTGTTAAACTGCAGAGCTAAAATCCGATGTGACATGGAAGACATTCACACTTCTTTAAAAGAAGGTACTAGGATAACCTTTTCTTTTTTAAGATACGCCTTAAAGATATTTTTTTTAATTTGTACAGTTTGATAATAATTTTGTCTTTGTGGTTGGCTTATTAAAGAAGAAAGTAATGTGTTTCTGCCTGTAGTTTGGTGACATGATTGGTAAGAGAACAGTGCTAATGGAGATTCTGTCCTGAGCAGGCAGCGGGTGTTCCCTGCTGCTGGTTCTTCCGAGCCATCCAGGTCTTTAGCTCCGTGGTGTTGTTTGCCTAAGAAGTCCATGCTTGTGCCAATAACTGCCGTAAAACTAGTTCAGACCTAAGACTTGAATCATTTCCATCATTTGGTTGGAAGTATTTATTTACACATGTGTATATTTATATGAAGGTCTATGTACACCCCAAATATATATATTTATATGTAAGGCTTATATTCTGGTGAATTAGCCAAGTTTCCCTCTGTCCATTCATTTCTTCATTTATGTTAGAGAAATTGCTTTTATTTAACTCTTGTGTTTATTGTTTTAATGTTGCCTGATAAACATTTTACATTGAAAATGAAAACTAGTATATGAATGCTTTAGATGCAATTTCTGTGACTTAGATTAAATATATTCAAGTGAGAATTTCCGTGACCTTCACAATATAAGTATCAAATAAACAGCTGATACATCAGTCTTATTTTCTTTTTTTTTTAATTTTTATTCGATAAACGTGGTCTTACAACTAGGAGGGGTTCATCGTCAAACAATCAAGAACAACAGTGTATTGACAGAACAAGCCAATATTGGTACCAGGCCATGGTTTCCCCCCTTTGGGTTCCCCATGATTCCATGTTTCACTATACTTAAGCATCAAGTTAAATGGACTTCTCGTGGAAGTCGGAGGTTCCCCTCAGATTAGATTCTCCCATACTACCTCCCTCTGGTCACCTTGATGTCCTTCCTGTTTCCTTCCCTCCTCCTTACATCCCCCAGGAACCTAAGCACAGTTCCCCATGATCGTGTAAGAATTCATACATGTTGAGTTAATTGTTAGCTTAGCCATCTAATGTACTGTTTCCGCTTATATTCTAGCTTCCATGAATGAGAGAAAACATTTGGCCCTTGAGTCTCTGAGTTTGGGATACTTCACTTAGCAAAATTTTTTCCATCTCCATCCATTTAGCTGCAAATGCCATACCATTTTCTCTAATAGCGGAGTAGTATTCCATTGCATATATGTACCACAGTTTTTGGATCCATTCATCAAGTGAGGGACATTTGGGTTGGTTCCATAATTTAGCTATAGTAAATTGGGCTGCTATAAACATTGATGAAGCTGTATCTCTATAGTAAGCCAATTCTAGTTCTTTTGGGAAAATACCCAGGAGTGGGATAGCTGGGTCAAAAGGCGGTTCCAGCCCTAATTTTTTGAGGAGTCTCCACACTGCTTTCCATAGTGGCTGTACCAGTTTGTAGTCCCACCAGCAATGTAACAGTGTTCCTCTTTTCCCACAGCCCCTCCAGCACCTGTCATTGTTTGTATTCTTCATTTTTGCCACTCTGACTGGAGTGAGGTGAAATCTCAGTGAAGTTTTGATTTGCATTTCTCTCATTGCTAGTGATGTAGAGCATTTTCTCATATGTTTATGGGCTTTTTGGACTTCCTCCATTGAGAAGCTTCTTTTTAGTTCCATAGCCCATTTATTAATTGGGTTATATGTGATTTTGGTATTTAAGTTTTTTGAGTTCTTTGTATATTCTAGATGTTAGCCCTCTATCCGAGGTGTAGCAGGCAAAGGTTTTCTCCCATTCTGTAGCTTCTCTCTTGATGCTCTTGACTAAATCTTTAGCTATGCAAAAGCTTTTTAGTTTAATTGCATCCCATGCATTTATTCTTGATTTTACTGTTTGTGCCATGGGAGTCCTGTTAAGAACGGCTGTGCTGACCCCTATGTCATGTAATGTCCATCCTACTTCTTTTTCAAGCAATTGTAGAGTTGCTGGTTTTATTTTCTTTTTAAAATTATTTTAGTACTGGGGATTGAAACCAGGGCCTTGTGCATGCTAGGAAAATTCTATACTACAGAGCTACATCTCCACCACCTTGTTTTAAGAACCTCTAATAATGTGTAAAGCACAGTTTAGATTAAGATTAGCTTTATATGATGCCATATTTACAAGGAGCCCATTCAGATCCAGTCTATCTGAACTGAGAAATCTCAGTGAATGAAATCAAGTTGGCTTCCCTGTACAGAACTGAATTCTGTCCCTCCTGTGCCTCTTCAAGTCTGCTGGCATAAAAACGTAGTCGTAGCATACTTTGAACTGCTTATGATACCCTTTGGTTTTCAGGCATGATTGCATTAATGTTTCATTACATCTATTAAGTATTTTCTTATCAAAGGCTGAATGATGTTCCGGGGTGTTTCAAGTTATACTCTCGTCTTGTGATTACTGTTTTTTTAAAATTGTATGACCACATAAGAATGCTATTTAATGATCTTTTGCAAAGTTAATTGTGGATGAAAAATATTTAGAGAAATGGTAATATAAGGATTAGCATCTGTGGCTGTCTTCCAGCCAAATAAAAAGTGTTAGGCAGTTATATATTTTTGGATTTCAGAATTTGGCCTCCGAAGCCAGGCTTTCAGAATGCCAATTCTGTACTTCCACTTATTAGCTGTGGGAAGATGGGCAAATTACACAAGGTCCTTCTGCCTCAGTTTTTCCATGAGTAAAGTGGACATAGCAGCGATTACCTCCCTGTTAGTGTTATTCTCTGAGTGCATGGACGAGGCTCAGTGGCTAGCACCCTAAACAAATCTTTTATTAGGTGCTCAGTCAGCGTTGGTTGATGTCATTGTCAACATGGCCATTGTTGTTATTGTCGTTTGGAGGCTTTCATTCATGAGACATTAGGAGCCAGAGGACATACTTGTCAAAATGTGGATCTGTCAATGCATTGTGCCGTGTGATATGAGGTTGGCACGCAGTACAGTACAGCTGCCCAACTTCATTCCAGAGTTCAAGGCTTTGTGTCTTTCTCTCTTTGACTGTAGGAGTTCCCAAAAGTCGACGAGGGGAAATTTGGCAGTTCCTAGCCTTGCAGTACCGCCTGAGACACAGGTTGCCAAATAAGCACCAACCCCCGGACACATCGTATAAAGAACTTCTGAAGCGGCTCACCGCCCAGCAGCACGCCATCCTTGTGGATCTGGGTACATGCATCATGCTGACTGCAATTTAGCAAAAGGGAGCAGGTTTTTGGTTTTGTTTGTTGGTGTTGACAAAGAGCATGTGTTGGTGTCTTTTTTTTGGGGTGAGTTAGCCTTAAATCTGATCAAAGATAGCATAAACGCCAGAGTCTAAAATGAAGTTTTCACCCCCAAACTTGCCCTCTGAAAAAGGTGTTGTAACCGAGTCACCGTGAAGGTCATATTAGGGGGTTTATTCTGTGTTTTGAACAACTGACTTGTGTTTAGGATAAACAATGGCAATCAGTGCCGGTATTGAAATAGACTAAAAGAGGCCCCCAAATTTAGCAGAGGTGCGCTCATGTCCCTGGATGACTTCCTGAAAGCAGGTCTTCAGTTATCACTTTAAAAAGCAGTATAGTGGGGTTGGGAATTTAGCTCAGTGGCAGAGCGCTTGCCTAGCATGCGCAAGTCACCGGGTTCGGTCCTCAGCCCTAAAAAAAAAAAAAAAAAAAAAAAAAAGCATTATAGTAAGGTTGGGGATGTGACTGGGGTACAGCGCTTGCCTAGCCTGCATGAGGCCCTTGGTTTAAGCCCCAGTGCTGGAGAAAACGAACAAACAAACGCAATAAAACCAATCCAGTGGTTGTCTGTGACCTCAGGAGGGACTGGACAGCCGTTGGTAAGGCCATAAGGGGACAGCTCAGTGGGCAGAAAAGTGGGTCCAGCCTGTTCTATACAAGGATAATGGAGGGGGCCACTTTCTAGGGCCCAGGGACAAAAGAACAATACAATAAGTGGTTATGCTGTAGGCATCGTGAATATCTACCTATAAGGAAGATGAAAAATCAAGTTATAATGAAAGAATGAGTACTTAAGACCTGGGGGAGGATTTCCAGTGACAGCATCATAAAGCAATTTTTTAATGCTGAATTTTTTGGAAAATAAAATTCAATGATTTAAAATTTCATATTCTCTTCTTTCTCTAAATCAGCATGTTATTATATATCTTATTATTTTAAATTATCTAAATATTACCCATTTGCCTTTGTCTATTTCATCCATACTACTAAAAAGTGACTGTCACAAGTGGCCAGATATGTTTTTTTTCCCCTTGAGCCCATGCAGTAAACAGGGGATTACCTTATATTTGGGGTCATCTTATTTTAGGGCATATAAAAAAAATCACTGGTCAAAACCTTTCTTTTTTACCTCTGTTCCTTTTGGATGACAAATAAGCTTTTCTTGGGAAAGGGCCCAAGCTCAGTTAAATACTTTTTGAGCCCAGCAGAAGTAAAATGGAAATTTTATACAGAAAATAACAACTTGATTCTTGTTCTGATTCCACCAGTAACTGTAGTGTAGTCTTAGACAGATTGCTTTGCTTCTGAGTCTCAATTCGCTGTATTAAATGGGGACATTGAACTAGGCAATCCCTTGCGATCCCTTGCAGAGCAGTGGTTCTGGGGCCATAAATTGGTGACAAGGACTAGGACTGAGGTGCTGTCATCAGGGTTAGTCACGATGTGCTAATAAAGAGGGAAATGATGGCCGGGAGAGGTAGGTGAGACAAAAAAAAAAAAAAAAAAAAAAAATGAAGGTGGATTAAGCTTCGTGGATGGACAGTGTATTTATAGTTTTTCGTTAGCAAAAATGTTAAGTGAGAAAGTAAAATGATAATTTGAAAAATTGCTTATTTCGCTGTACTTGTAACCATCTGTGTCTCTGCAGCAAATTTTTGTTATTTTCTCATTTCTTCCCCTTAGTCTGCAGAATTAATCTTACCAGTTCCTGGAAAAAAAGGCACATTTAAGCATATGTAGTAGAAAACATTTGAAAATATGACATTCTTACTAATTCTAACTGACATGAGTAATTATTTCACAAGGAAGCTAAAATAATACCCTTTTAATTTTTGTGGTACCTGGAAAGTCACAAACCAGCATTAACAGCTTTGGTAGAAAGGATGGGTCTCATTCAGTACCTGGTACCAGCTGTTTAGGGATGCAGGAGTGCATCTGTGTGCTAACCGGCGTCTCTGTGCTAATTTTTACCCAGAGGTAAATCAGCTTGAGCCTTTACTGTCCTTGGAGAATATATGTATCCAAAGATGTGTATATATACACAGAGAGAGAGAGGTGTGTGTGTGTGTACACATGTACACATATCTCCTTTTTGGAGATGTTGAAAAAAGAAAAGGGATCTTCATGGTTCATGGAGGTATTTTAAGAAGCAAAGAGCAAAAGATATTTTAAAAAGAAATATTTTCTAATTGATAGACTTAATATAAAGCAAAACAAAACCAAAAAGTCCCTCCCAGGGTCATAATGATAAGAAAAATAGGAATGAATCTGTTTATTGACTACTAAAATCCCCCCCCCCCCCGCTAGTGCTGGGGATTGAACCCAAGACCTCTTGCACACTCTGGGCAAGCCCTCTGTCACTGGGCTGTACTCCCAGCCATAAAATTTCCTTTTAAATAATATGATCCCTCTTATATAAGTTCTGATTTCAGTTAGAGGGTCATTTTTTATATGAATTTAGAATTTGTCTTGGTTTATAGTCAGAATACATTTTATGTTCTATTCTCCTGTGATATCACCCAGATGTGTTGTCTGTTTGTGGATTTTAATGTTTTGCATGAAAAAAGTACTGGTTGGTATAAAATGTTTGCCCCCATATCATGAATGTGGAGTGGGGATGGGAGTCTGGCAGGTGCCACTTGAGACTTGATAGCTAGAAATTCTGAGATGAATACTCTGAGTGGCTCTCCGTGGTTTGGAAGGATGTTCATTTATTCCTGAAGGTTACCTACTGGCATTTTCATGCTGGTCTCCAGAACATCAGAGCATCTAACACATATTCCCTTCTTTTCCTCTGCAGGAAGGACATTTCCTACTCACCCTTACTTTTCAGTACAGCTTGGGGCAGGGCAGCTGTCACTTTTTAACCTCCTGAAGGCCTACTCTTTGCTGGACAGTGAGGTGGGCTACTGTCAGGGGATCAGCTTTGTGGCTGGAGTCCTGCTTCTGCACATGAGTGAAGAGCAAGCCTTTGAGATGCTGAAGTTCCTCATGTATGACCTAGGCTTCCGCAAGCAGTACAGACCCGACATGATGTCGCTGCAGGTGAGGCTGTGGATCTTCACAAGGAAGGCAGGAGCATGTTACCAGAAATCTTGGCACCAGTCCTCTTCTGATTTACAGTTCAGATTTAAAGAAGCTTGGTCCCAAAAACTATGGAGAGAGTTCACCACGCTATAAAATTACAGTGATTCGATTCCTTGTTGATGACTACCATAGGTCTGTTTAACAGGTCAAATAATGACTATGGAATATTTTATTTTTCACTTTAGTTTGAAAATAAATACTTTATATTGGATAGGATGCATCGGCATCATTGAAAGGAATGAAATAGTTCTGCTTTTTCAGAAACAGCAGTTTGGTAGCAATCATTAGAATTCCAAAGAAAGAAAGGTACCTGTGAGTATGTTTGGTTTTGGTCCAGAGATGGAAAGATACAGCTGTCAGTTTTAAATTGCAGTGATTTTTCCATTTAAAAATTCCTCATGGAGCTGGGCATGTAGCTCGGGGGTTGAGTGCTTGCCTACCATGTGCAGGACCCTGGGTTCAAGTCCCAGAAAACACAAACACACACACATAATTCCTCATCAATTTGACATGACATTTGCATATGTGGGATTTATATATTACTTTTTAAAAAAAAGAAAGTGAAAGAGAGAGAGAGGGGGAATCAACGTTTTTACTTAGTTTTTCATGTGGCTTTTGTTGCTCCGAAACTTCATTGTGTATATGGTGCTGAGGTTTGAACTCGTACTTGCGCATGCCAGGCACGCACTGTAACTGCTGAGCCACCGCTCCAGCCCCCCATTAACTTAACTTGGCATATAGTTGCCAAAATATATTTTATGTCTCTGATTTTCTAATTGCAGATTTTAAAAATCATCAATCATCTTCTAGGCCACAAAATCAGGGACCTTAGGAGAACACATCTATATGCTTTGTAAAGTGGGATCCAGCACTTTTTTACTTTCTAGAGTAGGAAGTTAGTGGCTTTGCTCTGGGGCCTGCTGCGGTGGCCTGGTCTCCCTTGACAGGACTTCTGATTTCTTGCTTCACTTTTGGTGAGCTTGGGCACTCCCAGATTCCTGTTTCTGTGAAACGAGGAGGCTGAGGTCTTTTTCAACATTAAATGTCTATATTTTATTACATTTATTTCTACTTATTATTATGTTGAATATAAAGACATTATATATTTTTTCTCAGAGGTCTTGGTCTTTTTCCACCTTCTCTTCTCCAGTTCTTCTTCCTCTATCTGAAGATTTGCCGTGCTGTTTATAGAGCTGAACAATCGATTGTTTTTAGCAGATAGGGTTTTATTATCAAAGCTTCCTTTGAAGGAGATTTGAATTTTCATCCTATCTGCCAAAATAAACCTTGATTGAAGAAATGTCCTCTACCTCAAGTTTAGAAAGTAGGAAGATTCATTGAGATACTAGTCTCATTTTTTATGACTTGCAGCAGCTTGGATTTATTTATAATAATCACATTAAAAATCTCTCCTGTTTGACTCCAGCTGAGCTGCTTATTTTATAGTTATGACTTCCTGTGGCTCTTTGATTCCTTCCTTTCACAGCTTGTGTGGAAACTTAGTTTCCAAAGATATGTCACTGTTAATGTCAGTCACCTAATTAAAACCTCCTATTTTTCCACTGGACAAATCTATATATTCATAGAAGCAATAAATTAATATAAGTAACAAGAACTGCTTTCTCCTTGTTCAAGCTTATAGTAGAATAATTCTAGATTATTATTAATTATGTTATTAATACAACACAGATATGTACTAGGGGGGAAATAAGGGTAAACCATAGCTGGCTGTATTTATGTATAGTATTTTAGGACATTTTTTTCATTCAAAGAAGTCACCTCATTTTTAGTTCTGTACTCTGGAATTAACTGTTGAGTTCGTGATGTATAGAGCTGCCTATGTGAGGGTGGTGCTTGAAGGATTTCTTATAGTCAGAGAAACTCTGCTGGATTTAATGAAATATTGTATACGTTTCACAAAATGTGAAGCTTACAGAACCGATCAAGGAATTGCAATCATCTGTTAACTGTGGGGATAAAAATTTAAATTGAAGCACAAATTTATTGTTATTGCTGTATCTTTAGTAATACAGATATAGGAGGTTTATTTTAAGTTCTTATATGATGTCTTTGTGATTTAATTTCTTGCAATGCCAGTAATCAATTCAGTAGCCAAATGAAAAAATTTCTTCTTCTAATTCTGGTAGCATTCAGAAACAATAGCACTAACTATTTACTCCCTTTTGTCATTGAAAAAAAAATATGTGGTTGAAATAACTTTGATATTAGAAGAAGCAGCTGAAGCTTCTGAGCCCAGGACATTCTAAGCCTCTCTATTGCAGCAGCCCAGGTTGCCTGGTGGGTGACAAGCCAGACTTGTCATAAATCAGATGCTGGGCCCCAGCAAATAGAAATAAACTTTGTTCTACACTGAAAATCGTTGATGCTTTAGAATTTTTTTTTTTAAAGAATTGGTCTGAAATTAGAAGGTACAGTTAGGATGAAATTCCACAAGTCATTCCATGTATACGTGATCCCCAAACGCACATGATAGAAGACCTTGCTAAGGTGACTTATATGGACTTACAGTGTCTTGTTTTATGAATCTCAGTCAAGTGAACTTGGACTTGAATATCATCTTTAGAATGAGAAAATAGTCATGTTCTTTTTTTTATTATCTATAGAACATACATGACTTGCTATTAAATATTAAAGTAATAAAAGTCAGGTGCACACACAGATAAACGCACAGCATTTTATTTTTCTTCTCCAAATTAACTTTAGATTCAGATGTACCAGCTGTCCAGGCTCCTTCATGACTACCACAGAGATCTCTACAATCATCTGGAAGAAAATGAAATCAGCCCCAGTCTTTACGCTGCCCCCTGGTTCCTCACCCTGTTCGCCTCTCAGTTTCCACTGGGATTTGTAGCCAGAGTTTTTGGTAAGAGATACCTGTGACCTAACGGGATATGCTCCTTATTCCAGGGAATGATCCTAGCCCTATGGTGCCTCGAGTGTTTTATCATGTGTTGCACAGAATAGCAAATAGCTGGGCTGTTGTTTGGAGAACCTTTGTCTTGCTCCACTCATGGTATTCATCTGAGACCGGGGAGGGGGACATAGTGACATGATTTATGCTCCCATTGGGGCCCTTAAATCTATTCACAAGTCTTTAGTTAGGTTTATCTATCATTTGAAGAAAATGCGCCAACTGTGAGCTAGAGGTCAGTTTCTAATGATGTTGTTTGGGACCTCAGCAGCCTCAGCAAGGGTTCACACTATTTTCACATTCTGCTCATCTCTCTGGTAGCCAGGACCAAGTTGTCAGTACTTATTCTCAGCTGTGCTTTTGCTAAGATGGAGCTTTTTGTCAAGTTGTGAGTAATGATCCAGTTGTAGGTCATTACTAGCATTAAAAAAAAAAAGAATAGAACTCAGTGAAACTATCGCAGAATATTACAAATAATACGGAAAATGCTATTTGGAGAAACTTTGTTTTTGAGGACATATGTATAATGTATATATATATATATATATATATATATATACATACACACACACACACACATGCACCAGATTATAATTTTTGATGTCTTTCTTTTGCAGGGGGCTGTGGTTTTACAAATCGAGCACTGTGTTATTGGGAATGCAGTCTATAGACAGAGTTAAAATCAAGTTGCACTAAATCAGATGGTCACCAGATTTGTCTTGTTTATTGAATATAGATTTATTTGTCTTATTTATTGAAAATATATGATTGCTTCTGTCCAGTGAACTTTGCTCTGGAGCTTGGGTTCCTATTAATAGATTTTTAGAAATCACTTTATATATATAATCACTTTATATATGTATTTCTCAAGGAAAATATGAAATATTTATATAAGTATTTCTATGTCAAGTTAAAATGGTGTTCATTACATTTACCCTTGGAAGCTTGCCATCAGAATTCAACAAAATGTCTTGCTTCTTGTTATGAGATCATAACTGGAACTGTCAGCAGCACAAAAGTTGCTCAGTTCTTTGAATTTAGTTGAAAACAGAGACTGTCAGAAGAGGGACCATGTTTGTTTCTTTCACAGTTCTTTCTTTTTGAAAAGACTTCCTGTTGTCTATAAAAATAGTGGCATACATTGAGAGAAATATGCATACAAAACATTTATACTTTTCAAAACTATTATTACAGATTTGCATTTGTAAGGAAACAGAATTTAGAATGAGGGTAGCTTTCCTTTTTCTCCTCTGACTTAGATTATATTTTTGTTCTGAATTTTCTTTTAAGGTTTTTTTCCCCTTTAATTTCCTGCTCTACTATAGATTTAGTTACATATTAACTGGCTCATTTCCTTTTTTATTATGAGATTTTGAATAGTACTAGTTGGTTGTGTTGATTTGTTTTTGTGTTCTGTTGTGAATACATATCTAAGTATCTAGTCTCCATTAATGCCATTAAAATTATAAGAAACTCGTAGACAAACAGATACATGATTTATCTTCCGTTCCCCTAGTTTTATCTGACATTGCTAATGAGGAAGGGGAGTAGTCAAACATCTGTTAATTTGTTCCAGCCGCAGTAATGTTTTCAAAAGCTAGTTGATTTTGACCAGTGTTCTTTTGCAAAATATCTCAGGTTCTGTTGCAATAATATAACAAGAACTTTTAATACAAAGAGTATGCTTTTGACAATAGTGGATGAATAATTTTGATCGTGAAAATTATTATCTCTTCTTTTAGATATTATTTTTCTTCAGGGAACTGAGGTTATATTCAAAGTTGCACTCAGCCTACTGAGCAGCCAGGAGACTCTTATAATGGAGTGTGAAAACTTTGAAAACATTGTTGAATTCCTCAAGAGCACGCTACCAGATATGAATACCTCTGAGATGGAAAAAATTATTACCCAGGTATGATTTGAATAATAATAATAAGATATCAGATTGTGTGTAGCAATTTCTTTACTGATTATATATTAAATGCTTTAGCATAAAAATGTAGTTTTGCTTGACAGGTATGATTTTTTTCAAGGTTTTTGTTTTAACTGATCAGATATATTTTATTTAGAAATGAGATATTATGAAACTTGCATTGTGACATTGTTTATCTGGCTGTGTACAGGAAATGTGTTTAGTATTACATAATGGGTTTTTCAGAAATACTTTTCAATAAAACAAATTTTTTTTTGATATTTTGCTCTTTTATTCCTCCACATTTTAAAATTGATGCATTATAGTTAGATATAAGGGATTTGTTGCTACATATTAGTGCATGTACACGATATAATGATATAATTTACCCAATATCCCTCCCCAGAACTTCCCCCCTCTACCTTTTCATTAAAATTTTTTTGATTTATTTTTATTAGTGCTTTATAGTTTTACATAATGTTGGGATTAGTTGTCACATATCCCTAAATGCACACAGTTTAGCAATACAATTTGTTCAATATGAAGCTATTCCAAGAAATTGAAAAAGAGGTAAGTCTCCTAAACACTTTTTATGAAGCAACCATAACTGATACCAAAACCCAACAAAGACACATCAAAAAAAGAAAACTTCAGACCAGTATCCCTCATGAGTATCAATGCAAAAATCCTTAATAAGGTTCTTGCAAACCACATTCAAAAACACATCAAGAAAATAATTCATCATGAGCAAGTGGGCTTCATTCCTGGTATGCAAGGCTGGTTCGACATACGTAAATCAATACATGTAATTCATCACTTAAACAGAATTAAGGACAAAATCTATATGATCATCTTAATAGATGCAGAAAAGGCCTTCGATAAAATCCAGTACCCACTTATGCTTAAAACTCTAGAGAAAATAAGGATCAAAGGAACTTAACTTTGTCAAGGCCATTAAAACAAATTCTAAGACCAAAGATAGCACTCACAGTCAGGAAGATCTGAGAGTAAAATGAGATCCCTTTGCCTTTACATTTATAATTAATTTATATATTACAATGTACAGGGAGGTCATAATGTAAGAGTACAGACTTTGGAATTAGAAACTGTCGGGTTTGCGTCATCTTCTAGCTCTTTTCTTTCCAAGAAATACTTTTTCTTTTTTCTTTTTTGTTTTCTGGTGCTGGGGATTGAATGCAGGAGTACTTAACCACTGAGTCACATCCCCAGTCCTTTTTTTATATTTTATTTTGAGACACGGTCTTGCTAAGTTGCTTAGGGCCTTGCTAAGTTGCTGAGATTGGCTTTGAATTTGCAGTTCTCTTGCCTCAGCCTCCCTAGTTGCTGGGGTTACAGACATGTGCCACTGTGCCTGGCTCAAAAAATATTTTATTGATGTTATTATCTGTTAATAGGCCTCTTATTAATTGTGTGACTTATACACATCACCCTAATGTTTTGAACTCTAGTTTTCTTAGCTCCGAAATGGGGCAGTACTTACCTAAGAAATGTGGTCCGTCTCTGACAATTCAAACAAAGGAAACATTTACATGGAAAGTGTTCTAAATCACTAGTAATCAGAGAAATGCAAATGAAAACTACATTAAGATTTCACCTCACTCCAGTCAGATTGGCAAAAAATGAAGAATATAAACAATAACAGATGCTGGAGGAGTTGTAGGGATATAGGAACACTAGCATACTGTTGGTGGAACTGCAGACTGGTACAGCTGCTCTGGAGAGCAGCATGGGAATCCTCAAAAAATTAGGAATGGACCCACTGTATGATTTAACAATCCCTCTTCTGGGTATTTTCCGAGAGAAATTAGAATCAGCACATTACAGCGACACAGCTAAATCTATGTTCATAGCAGCTCAATTTACAATAGCTAAAGTATGGAACCAACCAACCCAGATGCCCCTCACTGGAAGAATGGTGTGTGTATGTATATATATATAAACATACATACATACACACACACACACACACACACACACACACACACATGCATACATACCTACATACACACAATGGAATTCTACTCAGCAATTAGAAACGATATTGCCGCCTTTGAAGGTAAACGGATGGCAATGGAAGAAATCATGTTGAGCAAAATTAGCCCAACCCAGAGACTCAAGGGTTGAATTTTTTCACTCATATGTGGAAGCTGGAGCTAAACCCAGGCCTGTTTGAAAGGTAGCCAACCTCATGCATTAGACCCAGCAAAGGCATAGCCACATATAATCTAGGGCAACCATAGATATCTAGGGGGGAGGGGGAGTGAAGAGGGAGGGAGAATAAGGAGGGATCTAGGGAGTCAATCAACATTGTAGCATACTTTTTACCCCCCTGAGAATCCAAATAACACTTATGCAATCATTCAGTTCTGGGAAATGCTCAAACTAACCATTTATATTGTTTGTTCAGGTGAAATATAGAAAATTCAAGAGACTGGGGTATGGGCGATGTGGGGGTAATTCTGGGTTAGGAATATATGTATATCATATTGTTATCTTATATGCATTTTATGATTGTACAATAACTCAACTCCTTAATTTAAAAAATGAAAAAAAAATAAAAGAGAGAATCCAGCATGAATGTCCAAGTACCAGTAACTACATGCCCAGGGAAAGCTTTTCCTGCCCCTTGCTGAGGAGACAAGAGAAAGATACAAGATGTTACCAGGATCAGTTGGAACCAGAACTGTGAAGGAAGGGTCCCCGGCAGTTACTGTGTTCTTAGTAAACTAAGCAGAACAGGATTAGGAAAAAAGAACCCCTGCCTCTTTCTCTTGGACCCTTCTAATATCCTGTTAGCACCTCCCTTTGGCCAAGCCCAACCAGAAGCCACACAGAAAGGAATTGTGGGGTGCAGTTCAGAGGGGTCTGTCTCCTGGTGTGCAATAGAGGGGATGAGACCAGAGGATGGCGAATGGCTGAGAAGCAAATGGAAAGTAATCCAGTCCCTAGCTCTTCACAGGGACCTGGTGAGTGGCAGTTATATATTGATACTGTTCAGATGAAATGAACAGGCTTAAGACCAGATTTGTGGGCTGGAGTGGTGGCTCAGCGGTTTCGGCGCTTGCCTGGCAAGCACAAGGACCCGGGTTCAAACCCCAGCACCACGTACACAAGTAAGTGTTGGAGCAACTAAGGCCATGTGAAAAAACTAAAATAAAGTTGTTTCTCTCTTTCTCTGTCTCTCTCACTGTCCTTCTCTCTTTAAAAAAGAAAAATTTATAAAAAGACCAGATTTGTATATCCTACAGTCATGCTTTGTGAGCATTGATAAGGTTCAGTACTTTTCTGGAGGCATTGGGATAGAAGAAAGAAGACAAGAGTTTATAATAAGAGAGAAAGGGAGTTTGAAATTCATTCTAGTTACTTGCCACCTAATAGCCACTTTGAAGAATGACAACTTTTCTGAGTCTCAACTTCCCTATCAAAAGGGAATAACAATAATTGATCCTATTATATTTTCATATTACAAGTTGAAGTATTTTATACACTATAATGGGAGCTCATCACATTTAAGATTGATTTTCTATTGCATGGTACCTAAACCACAAGCAGATCATTCTGTAAATCTCTATTAATAGTTCATATTTGTTAAAATACTCTAAGGTGAGGTAGTTAGCTTTTATTTACATATTTTCTTGTTCTTTAAAAATGTCTTTTGGGGGCTGGAGCGGTGGCTCAGCGGTTACAGCGCTTGCCTCACGTGCGTAAGTACTTGAGTTCAAACCCCAGCACCACATACACAACAAAGTATCAGAGGAATGAAAATCACATGAAAAACTAAATAAAAATTGCTTCTCTCTTTCTCTCCCTCTCACTGTCCCCTCTTTCTTAAATATATTTAAGCAGTCAGAGATTGTGCTTTGTGGGATTTGAAATCAGACCTTAACTCCGTTTTAAAATTATTGTAGCTCAGTAGTAGAGTGACTGCCTAGCATTTGCAAGGCTCTGGGTTCAAATCCCAGCACTGCTAAAAAATAAACAAAAAGCCAAAGAGGAAATTGCTTGGCTTTATATATTACTACCAGGATTAATGGGTAGAATTTATAGACCAGTGATTTTGAACTTGCTATTAGAATTTCCTAATAATTAGAATTAAGTGGAATGAACTGCTGGTATTGGAGATTTTGATGAGCTTTATTTATGGACACTGTAAAGAAAGTATTGGATATTTTTCCATGCCAATCAACCCATATCTATCATCACTTTTAATGGTCCTGTAACAGTCCATTATATCCTTACCTGCTAGGAAGGTGCTTGTTTGTTAGGAAGATTGGTTAGTCTAGAAACTCCTTATTAAAATTTTAATACTGGAGTAACTATAATAAAACTAGGGTAAGTTGTATTTTCTTTTTCTTTTTTTTAAAGAAAGAAGGACAGTGAGAGAGAGAGAAACAACTTTATTTAGTTTTTCACATGGCCTTAGTTGCTCCAACACTTAGTTGTGTATGTGGTGCTGGGGTTTGAACCTGGGTCCTTGTGCTTGCCAGGCAAGCACCGAAACCACTGAGCCACTGCTGCAGCCCAAGTTGTATTTTCTTGAATGGCGGCTGATACCTTATATCATTGCCCACCCCAGCTAGTCTAGACCAAGGAGGATTACCTGTCCTCTAAGCAGATGACCTTCCTGTTTGCTGATAATAGGCGGGGGTTATCAGTATTTCTAGTTAAACCTTGCAGCTTTGGAAAGTACTCAGGGTGTACAATTTTGAGGTTTCTCTTTGTGATAGAATATGTGAATGATTCCCCAGAGGCTCACATGGAATAGCAAGTGGATGAAACCATTTTTTAAAGACCTTTCTGACCCAATGACAAACACATTATGAATGCTTCTGGTCTCTGTAGTACAGAAATACACTATTCAATTTTGCTTACCAATTAGTAGCCGTTATCTCTAACATAATTACTCAATACCTGATATTGTTTATCTGGTATATTACATTTCAGAAGACAGTTTCTAGATTATGAATATATCGATTGCAAAATACCCTTGGATAGTAACTTATTCTCATGACTTGGACTCATGAGAATACCTCAGTTTTGTAGAAATAGTCTGTGTTCTTATATTGACAGTCTAATCTATATCCAATTTGTTCCTGTATTGATAGTCACACCTGTTTTTTTCCTTTGTGTGTGTGTTAATGTTCCTCATTAATAAATATTTGGAAATAACATAGAGTACATCAGTACACATGCTGAAGGCCAGACTAAGCTGTGGCGTTTCCCTGGCAGGTGTTTGAGATGGATATTTCTAAACAGTTACATGCCTATGAGGTGGAATATCATGTGCTGCAGGATGAGCTTCAGGAATCTTCGTATGCCTGTGAGGATAACGAACCTATGGAGAAGCTGGAGAGGGCCAATAGCCAACTGAAAAGACAGAACATGGACCTACTAGAAAAATTACAGGTAAAGATTTGACCAAAGAAGTGTGTGAATGCTTCCTGTATGCACAGAAACTGTCCTGGGAATGACAGGGTGTGTGTGTGGTTGGAACCACTGCTGACGACTGGTCTTAGATTATGTTCAGGTCCCCTGGAGGCTACGAATGTTCTTATGGATTTCAATATCACTTGGGAGAGAAAATACATGCTCACAAAATGGTGGAATGGCAATTCAAAGCAGAATATGGTTAAATTCCTACTGGGTATTCGACATCTTTGGTTAAGTTCAAGGGAGAAAGAACTGAATCTAATAAATTGGGAAAGTTTGAGTTGGACTCTGAAGGGTTGGTGGGGGCAATAAGTGAAAAGAGCATTCACGTTGGGCTGCCAGGGGGGTGAGTGGCATCAAGGGGGAGGATGTGGCAGAGCAGCAGGGTTAGCTTCGTATTCGTTTAAGAGCTATGTTGGGGACAGAAGAGGCAAATATGATGGAGGGTGAGGTGTCGGTAGCTTGCTGTCAAGCCCAAGAGCATGGCTTTAAATCCTGTTGAGAGGGAAATCTCAATGTTTTTGAGCCATGCATTAGAAAACAATCTGACAGTCTTGATGGGGATGGGTTAGGATGGGGAGCAGATGTAGGGAGGCCAGCTAGAAGACATTTGCAAAATCTGATTGGGGATGATAAAAATTATCTAGAGTAAAACAGAAGGGCTACAAAAAGGGGACTTTCTAGGTGAACTGAGTGCAAACATGTAACATATATTTCCTGCCATGCAGGAATTTACAATTACTTGAGAAAATAAAATACCAGATATGTATTTATAAAATATGCATTACAAATGCAATAAACACTTTATTGCAAAGTAGTATTCTGCATATGCAGTTAGTATGATGTGTGCTCTGTGTCTAAGCCTTGAGGGGAGGGCCTTAGAAGTGATTGGGGAGGGGAGGTTAGCAGGTAGTGTTTTCTGTCTGTAATGAAATACCTGAGACTGAGTAGCTTATAAAGAAAAGAGTTTTAAGCTCACAGTTGTGGAGGCAGAAAATCTAAACAGCATGGTGCTGGCTCTGGCAAGGGATGCCCTTGCCACCTGTCACCTGTCACCTGTCAGGTTATCTTGATGGGAGAGGTGAGAAAGGAATCCAGAGAGACTGGAGAGGGGCCAGTCTTGTTCTTTGATAACAACCCTTAAGTCCTAACCAGGGTCCTATTGAAAACCACCTGAATAATCCCTTCGCCCAGATGGAATCCCCCCCAACTCCTGCCACACCGTGCCTAAGGACCTTCCTCTCCCTTGTAACATGGACACACTGAGGACCAGCCTTGCAACACAGGAACCCCTGGGGGATACCCCATATCCAAACCATAATAGCAGGTGAACCTTCCCTAGGAGGATGAGCTGAGTTGGAGCCTAAGGTGCTCATGGATCCTTCACTTCTTATCCCCCCAACTCTGTTTTTGTTCGGTCGTTTTTCTAACATTACACCTGCCTCCAACTTAGAAAACACTCAGAACTCTGCTTCCTTTTGATGAGTCTCCTGTCAAAATCAGCTGGTAGGGAAATAGGTTAGAAATGAGGAGTCTCTGAAGTAGCTTCTCCCCAAGAATAGGAGCACTTAATTTCCCTCACTGCACCTCACATCAGCTCTAGCTCAGAAACTTTGATCACTTTTCCTATTAAAAAAATGACCCACCATGGTTTATTTTAAAACAAAACAACAGTTGGCATATTGTCCTTTATTATTCGGACATTTCAGGGATGAGAAGTTGAGCATTTCCTAGCTAGGGAAGGCGAGTTGGTACCTGTTTTATGTTGAAGCTTAATTGTTAGAGACTTTTTCATTGACAGTTCCACGTAGTCAGCGTTAGTTAAGTTTCTTGGGCCCTCTTCACACCCATAAAAACTGCAGGAATCCCAAGTATGTGTTCAGAGAACCCTGCCTTTGCAGAGGGCAGAGAGCCTGTGAAGACATGGTTTCAGGAAACTCCAGTTTTGCCTTCAGCCAGGCCAGACTGGATTCCTGCAGGAGGACATCAGTGGGCATGGAGAGAGGACCCCAGCATTGTGTAGGCGTGATTTCATATTGCATAATTGGTATAGTCAGTGAGAAGACTTGAATCATGTTAGTAGAATAGTCATATTTTTTGTTTTCTTTTTAAAATATATTTTATTAAGGAATTGAATTATTATACAATCACAAATGCATTTAAAGTGACAATATAATATGTATATACACTTAAACCAGAATTACCCCCTAGATCCCTCCCTAATAGTCATTTTTATGGCTTTTTTATTCAGAAATTTATTTGTTGCACAAACAAGCCTCTAATGAAATAATATAATATATATATATAAATTCTGAAAATTAGATTTACCCCCAAAAGCCCCC
>PVKS010034846.1:0-20563 GCA_004027875.1 Aplodontia rufa
GTGCCACTTTCAACTAGAGAGAAACCACAAGTGACAGTGTCTATTTAAGAACAAGTTATATATAAACGTATGTTAACAAAATTTATTACTAATGACCTCTGTGATGCTATCAACCAAGCAGAAAAATTGTTGAGAAACAACATGCAAAAGAGTGCATGGAACAACATCAATAATAGCATGCTAAATTCAATTAGAAAGCATTTTATTTATTTTTTAAATTTTTTATATTTTTTATTCAGAAATTTATTTGTTGAACAATCAAACAAGCTTCTAATTAAATAATATAATATATATAAATACTGAAAATTAGATTAACCCCCAAGAGGCCCCCCCAATTACCCACCCTTATCCTTACCCCGTTTCCCAATACATCTCTACAAATGCCTTAGGTTGTATGACACTACCCTTATCCAGATTTAAAACATGATACTAGACCTCCTTTCTCAATGGCCAGGGTCTAGCTCCAGCCTCCACAGATGAGTGACGACATTCGACCCTTGGTTCTCTGGGTTATGCTGATTTCACTCACCATGATTTCTTTCATAGCCATCCATTTACATTGCAGCAATATCATTGTTTCTAATTGCTGAGTAAAACTCCATGGTGTACATGTAACACAGTTTTTGGATCCATTCATCCAGTGAGGTACATCTGGGTTGTTTCCATAATCTAGCTATTGTTAATTGAGCTGCTATGAACATAGCTATTGCTGTGTCACTATAATGTGCTGATTCTAAATCCCCTGGAAAAATACCCAGGAGTGGAATAGCAGGATCGTATGGTTTTTTGAGGATTCTCCACACTGCTTTCCAGAGGGGCTGTACCAGTCTGCAGCTCCACCAACAGTGTGTTAGTGTGCCTATCTCTCCACAACCCCTCCAGCATCTATTATTGTTTATTTTCTTAGAAGGCATTGTAAATAGAGGAAGTAAAAAGAAAGAAAAAGGGTGATGGACATGAGGGATACTGAAGATAAAATGAGGAGAGAAAGAAGAATGAAGAATGGGGAAAGGGAGTGGAGATAAAAAAGAAAATCATATCAAGAGGGTCTAGTTAACTGAAAATGTAAATAAAATTAGAACTCTGGAAAAACCAAAATGTGGGAAGAGCCTAGAAATCTGTTTATAGTGAAGAGTGAATGCAGTAAACGTCATAAAGAGATGTTTCTCATCTTGCAGAGATTTTTTTCAATGGAGGTTTTTCTTTCCAGGGTTTAGATCAGAACCTCTCAGCTCCGAGGAACTTTGTGTGACACAATTAGCGTGCACTTTGTGTTTTCTGAGCTCTCATGCAAACCAGCCGCTCTTATTAGGCAGTCTATCCACTGAGCTTTGCCCCCTCATGGCCCGGCAACATCTGTGGGCAAGATTGTCCATTTCAGAGCCAATTTCTCCATCAAAATTCTCACTTCATGTTTGAACATTGAATGAATTTGGAAATCTGTGTACCTGATTTCACATTCCCTGAGGCTTTCTTCTGCTCTTTCCAATTCTTCACAGACTCATTCCTGTGAAGTTTCAAATAGTAGATGTTACGTATTTCAACTCATTTTTTCATTGAATTTGTTTAAGTTTCCATTTCTCGAAATAGCAAAGCTTTCCATTCATTATGTCTGCTTTCACCTAATACATCTTGCCCCTAGGAAAAGCATTATTTTATGGGTGGGGGACATGTCATTGGTAGAGCACTTGCCTCACAATAATAAGGGCCTGGATTTAATCCTTAGAACAATAAAGCAAAGAGCATTATTTTCTAATTCCAGTGCCTAGAGCATCAATGGGTCTACCTGCAATATTTTAAATATTCTTTTGAATATAAATCACAGAATACCACTTTTTTCTTGACTATATTATTTCAGAGAAGATGCAAGCTCTTCTTGCCTTCTGTACTTTGCATGAGTTCCTCCTCCTTCTCCAGAGAGTATGATGCAATTTGGGCTCTGCGGAATCAGTTAGGTGCATTCTGCCTGTGATCACCTCAACTTCGCCCTACTTCGCCCTACATCTCTGACTTTATTTCCATCTTTAAACTACTTATTGCAAATTTACTTTTAAATTCTATTCACATCTTAAAAACTGCAACTAAGAGTTGGTAAATCATGAATACAGAACCAGCACTACTTGGAGAATGGACTAGGAGGGAGGGTACTCATTTCACACTGTAGGGAGAAGAGCCCCAGAGCCACAGGGAACTCAGGGCAGGTGCTAAGAACCTGTCAACCAGAGTAGGGGCATTACAAAGTGTACAAGAGGTTTGGTCTAAAGTGATCCTGAGATCAAGTGCGAGGCATTGGCATTGTCTATATGGTTGAGTCTCTTCTGATTCCTCCTACAGATGTGTCAAGGGAATGATGTAGAGAAAACTTTTGGCCACTGCTCTTCTCAGATGGTTAATGTTCCTCAGAGAATTAAGTAAAACTTAGAGACAGGTGAAATTTCCAACAGGGAGTCCGTACATCTGTTCTCAGTGGGTTCCTGTCACCTGCGTATAGGCACTAAAATTACAGCCCTGCAGAGAGATGAACTAAATATATCCTGTACTTAGTTTTGCAAATTGTTCTCAGGTGCACTCCATTCCCCTTAGTGTCTGTCTGGGAAAGTGCTGCTGAACTCCAAGCATGTAGAATGAGTTGGGTAGTGGGGTTCTGTGAGGTGACTGGAAGAAGACAAATTGTCTCTGTTAGTTTTGGTAGCCTCAGAAGAGCCATCTTTTGTAATAGTCCATTACAGATGAGAGTATTTTATTTTAAAAGAGAGTCAGGGACAGAGGGAGAGAGAGAGTGAAAGAGGGAATCAATTTTATTTGGTTTTTTTATCTGGCCTTTGTTTCTCCGACAGTTGTGCATGTGGTGCTGCGATTTGTACCTGGGTCATTGCGCAAGCCAGGCAAGCACTCCAAATGCTGAGCCAGTGCTCCAGTACCAGAGGGTTACTTTTAATAGGTTATTTTCTTTAAAATTCAAATAGAAAATTCCTTCTCACTATATTTAAACTTGGTGACACAGAAAAAAAGTAGTTGTTTTTTCTCTTAGGAAATAATTAGCGCATATTTTTGAATTGAAAGACTTTTTTGGACTTTTATCCAAATGCTCAAGTTATGTGTTGTGTTATCTGAGAATTTTAAGCATTAAACCTATGTCTGTATATAATCAAGTAAGTGATGCTTTAATTTCAGATTTTAAATACACCCTCAACTTTGTTTATTTCGTCTTCATAAATCAAATAGAAATGTTGTCACTTCTGTGTCTTGAAAATTTCAAAGAAATAATTTCAGAGTCTTTAGAAAGAAAATAGCATTGCTCGTTCAAAGTCTCATCTCAGAGGTCAACCTCACATTTCTGAAAAGTAGCCACTGCTATTTTTCTTATGAAATCTTTCTTAACCTTTTTTAAATTAAGGAGTTGAGTTAGTGTACAATCGTAAATGCAGGTAAATTAACAATATGATATACATTTGATCCTAAATGATAGTTACCCTCACATTACCCCAGTTATAGTTCTACAAATTTCCTATTAATGGTGTTGATTTTTAGCCTGTGACCTACCAGGTAGGAAATGTCAAATTAGAGGCCAGTGGTGATGAGGTTATAATTGCATTCACTATTTAAAGAACAGGTGAGCACGAAGGTAGTTTATTCTGCCTGGCTCCCAAAATCCTACTGGAACACTTCCTGTGAGCTAGGGAAATGAACTATGTGTGGCCTGCAGTCTTTTCTTTAGATACAATTCATTTAGAAACACCTCCAAATTCTCTACTAATGAAGATGCGTGAATTTAATTTTGATGAAAAATGAAGGGACATTGAATCCCATTCTGCCCTCTTCTCTATACATAGGTTTTGTTTTCTTTAAGTGAAGTATTCATGAGCTTAGCATAAACAGGCAAATCTAAATCTATTGTCTTTTCTTGCAAGGCAAGGAATTTGCTGCTAAAGGAAAAGCAAAGCTGTTTAGCGTGAGAGACAGGCTTGACTGGACAATCAGGGCAATTCTCCAACAGGACTTAGTTTCCCAGTGATGACAGCTTCCTGTACGAGATGAAGTTCTGCAGGGGCTTCCTGTTTAATGCTTTTTTTTTTTTAGCAATCTTTTATTATATATTAATTTTGTTTTCTCCTTTAAAGGTTTTGAAATTATTCTCATAATTTTCTCATTAAAAATGTGTTAGACTTTTTTTTATTGAGAAATTTGTTGAACAATCATACAAATTTTTAACAAAATAATATATAATGTATATAGATTCTGAAAATTGGATTTACCCCCAAGAGTGCCCCCCCAATTACCCACCCTTATCCCTCCTTTCCCCTTCCCACAACATCTCTAAAAAAAGTATTAGGTTGTGTAACATTACATGATATCTGGATTTAACACCTGATAATAGACCACTTCTCTTAATGGCCAGGGTCTAGTTCCAGCCTCCACAGATGAGTGAAGACATTCAACCCTTGGTTTTCTAGGTTAAGCTGATTTTACTCAGCATAATTTCTTCCATTTACCTTCAAAGACTGCAATATCATTGTTTCTAATTGCTGTGTATAATTCCATGGTATAAATGAACCACAGTTTATGGATCCATTCATCCAGTGAGGGACATCTGGGTTGTTTCCATAGCCTAGCAATAGTCAATTGTGCTGCTATGAAAATAGATATTGCTGTGTCAGTATAATGGGCTGATTGTAAATCCCCTGGAAAGATTCCCAGGAGTGGAATAGCAGGGTCCTACGGTGGGCTCATCCCTAGCTTTTTGAGGATTCTCCACACTGCTTTCCAGAGGGGCTGTACCAGTCTGCAGCTCCACCAACAGTGTGTTAGTTTCCTGTCTCTCCACAGCCCCTCCAGCATCTATTATTGTTTATTTTCTTCATTTTTGCCATTTGCATTTCAGTCTACCTTGTTAATGTCCAATTTTTCTAGCACCACTTATTAAAGTGGCTTTATTTCCTCCAGCATATGTTTTTGGAAACTTTCTTGAGAATCAATAATCTGTAGATGCTTGGGTTCATTTGTGGATTTTTTTTATCCTATTGCATTAGTGTGTCTTTCTGTGCCAATATCCTGCTGTTTTAATTACTATGGCTCTATGGTAAGTTTTGAAATGAGGTATTGTGATATCTCCAGCTTTGTTCCTTTTGTTCAAAGAGGCTTTGGCTATTTCAGGACTTTTGTGTCTCCATATGAATTTTAGGATTTTTTTCTAGTTCTGTGAAGAATGCTATTGACATTTGGATAGGAATTGCATTGAAACTGTAGCCCACTTGGAGTGAGTGGACATTTAAAAATATTCTTTCAATCCATGAAAATGGAAGGCATATGTTCTGTTTCTTCTTCAATTTTTTTCAGTGTTTTGTTTTAAATTCTGACTGGGTCTTTCCATGGTTAAGATTTTTCCTAGGTACTTTATTTTTGTATAGATTTTATGAATGGTATCATTTTCATGATTTCTCAACAAATTCATTATTGTAAGGAAAAGCTTGTATGTGTGTTGGTTGTTATCCTACTATACTACAGATTTCATTTATCTACTGGAAGAGACTTGCTGGAATCTTCAGGTTTTTCTTTATGTAGAATGATATAATCTGTAAACAGGAATAAGCTGACCTCCTCCCTTTGTATTTGTATGATGTTTATTTATTTTTCGTGCATGATTTCACTCTCTAAAAGTTGTGGAAATATATTGAACAAGAGCAGTGATAATGGAAACCTTGTCTTGGTCCTGATTTTAAATGAAATGTTTTTAGGTTTTCTCCATTCAGTATGATATGGGTTGTAGGTTTTTCATTTATAGCATTCATTGTGTTGCTGACTAATCCTTTTCATGTAATATGTTCATGGCTTTTATCATGAAGGGATGTTGGGCTTTGTCAAATGCTTTTTCTGCACCGTTGAGACTATCATGACTTTTATCCTTCATTCTGGGGATGTGAAGTATTACTTTTATTGATTTCCATATGTTGAATCATCCCCGTAGTCCTAGGATGAAACAAACTTAATCATGATTTTTTGTTTGACGTGCTTGTTGAATTCACCTTACTAATGTTTTGTTGATGATTTTTGCATCACAGTTGTTGGTCTATAAGTCTTTGTTGTTGATGTGTCCTTGTGTGATCTTAGGAACAAAGTGAGACAGGTCTCTCTGAATGAGTTTATAAGAGTTTCCTCCCATTTATTTCTTTGGTGCTAATTCATCCTTAACAGTTTGGTGGGATGGGGATGGTAGAGCACTTGCCCATCATGGGTGATCCCCTGGTTCAATCCCTAGCACACACAGACACTGAAAAAGTCTGATGATATTCAGCCATGGAAGCGTCTCTTCCTGGGCTTTTCTCTGCTGGGAAATTTTATTACTGGTTGAAGCTCATTACTTATTATTGAATTGTGAAGGGTTTTTTTTAAGTCCTTTTGGTTTGGTTTTGGTAGATTATGTGTTCAGAAATGTGCTCCTTTCTTCTAGGTTTTCCAATTTGTTAGTATGTAGTTTTTTAGAATAATCATTAATGACCTTTTATATTTCTATGATATGAGTTGGGATGTCTCCTTCATCTTTAGTTTTATTTCAGATTTCTCTCTTTTTTCTTGGCTAGTCTAGTAAAAGGTTTTTAGATTTTGTTTATCTTCTCAAAAAGTAACTCTGTTTCATTACTTTTTTATACATATTGTTGTCTCCATTTCTGCTCTGATCTTTGATATTTATTTCTTTCCACTATTTTTTTTAAAGAAAAAGGGACAGTGAAAGAGAGAGAGCGAGAGAATTTTTATTCAGTTTTTCATGTGGCTTTCGTTGCTCTGAAACTTCACTGTGTACGTGGTGCTGGGGTTTGAACTCGTGTACTTGCACATGCCAGGTGAGCACCATAACTGCTGAGCCACTGCTCCAGCCCCTTCTTCCATAATTTTGATATGGGTTTGTTCATACTTTTGTAAATCCTTGACATTCATTGTTAGATTATTTATTTGAAATATTTCTATTTCTCTCTCGTAGATGCTCACTGCTATAAAATTCCTTCTTCACATAACTTTTGCTGCATCCAACAAATTTTGGTATGTTGTATTTACAGTTTCATCTGTTTTGAGAAATTTTTAAATTTCCTTTCTGAATTCCTGATGATCAATTCTTCATTAAAACACACAATTCAATCTGTCTGTATTTGTATAATTTCTATTTGTTTTTCATTACTGATGTTAGTGTTATTCTATCATGAACAGAAAAGATACAGGTTATGGTTTCCTTTTTTTAACTTATTAATGCCTGGTTTTCTGAATTAATATATGGTTTATTCTAGAAAACATTTTGTGTGCTGATGAAAAAATATATTCTGCAGTTGTTGGATGGAATATTCTGTAAATATCTATTAGAGCCATGTGATTTATAGAATAGTGTTATTGATGTTTCTTGTTTGATATTTTGCCTGTATGACCTATCTGTCAATGAAGTGGGATGTTGAAAGCCCCCAGTATTACTGAGAGGGAGCCTATTTCTCTTTAGTTCTGGTAGTGTGTTTTAAAAAATTGGGTGTTCTTAAATTGGGTGCATATAGATTGACATTCAATAAATCATCTTGTTTAATGGATTCCTTGAACATTATGCGGATCTTCATATATTATATAGATTTTGTCTTATAATCTATTTTGTCAAATATAAGTATTGCTCCTTCTGCTTGCTTTAGGGTTCCATTTACTTGGAATATTATTTTTATCTTTTCAATTTCTTTTTGTCTGTATTGGTGAAGTGAATTTTTATTAGACAGGATTTGATATATATATATATAAATATATGTGTGTGTATATACATATATGTGTACATATATATGTATACACACAGTCATTCTGTATATTTTAATTGGAGAATTTAATTTAGACTATTTACATTCATAGTTATTATTGATAGGGAAGGACTTAATCTGGTCATTTTCTTGATTTTTCTTCAAGTTTTCAAAAATATTATTTCATATATATGTATATATATACATATATATATATATATGGATACATGTCTATTATGGGGGAAACATAGAAGAGTCAAGAGACTGGGGTGTGGGAGATGTGGGGGTGATTCCAGATTAGGAGCAGGGCTATGTCGTATTGTTACTACATATGCATTTATGATTGTACAACAACACAACTCCTCAATAAAATTAAAAAATAAACTAAAAATTAAAATATTATCCCTGTATTCTTTCTTTTTCATCTTTGTTCTTTCATAGACTTCTGAATTGATACTGTTTGACTCCTTCTATTTCTCTTGTGTGTATTTCATGGTGGTTATTACTTTTCTCCCACTTCTGGTTGTAGCACTCCCTGAAACTTCTTTTGTTAAGGCTGATGATGGTCATGCATTCCCTAATTTTACTTGTCTTGGGTGGGGTTTCTCTGTCCTTCCTTTATGGAGTGAGTTTTTATGTCTTTAGTCAGGCAGGCCGTACATTTCTGAAGTCCTAAGTCTCCCTGCGTGGGAAGCCTGGAGATAGCCATAGGCGTCCAAGAGGTATGCACACATTTACCAGAAAGACAGTTTCCTTCAGAATTATAGAAGCTCTTATATTTGAAACCTCTGATTTTATAGATTATTGAAAACTTGGGGTGAATTTATTTATAGTAAATTGGTTTTCATCTCTGTACTGAGTCTTTTAGAATAATATTCTGTTGCCAGCATTTTGGAGGTAGTCACTATATATATGTATATATATACATATATACGTATATATGTATATGTATATATATACATATGTACGTATATATATACGTATATATATATATATTTTCTTTCTAGACACTACTAGGAATGGCACAATACCAGTACGTATTATAGGACAGACCAGTGTGCCCCATTTCTGTCCTCTTGGTGATGTTTGGAGTGCATTTAGGCAGGTAGGCTACTGGATCAAAGAATGCTGTTAAGATCATGAAAATCATTGTTAACACAGTATGTTATTTGTCCTACTTATAACAGTCACTTTCAAAAGCACAACTTTAGGTGAGGAGGATATGGGGAGGATATGGAAAAATAAGAGCTTTCATACACTGAGTGGGAATGCAGATTAATATAACCATTATGAAGAGTAGCAGGGAGGCACTTCAAAACACTAAAGGTAGGTCTTCCGTATGATATCTGGACCCAAAAGAAATGAACCAGCATACCAGAGTGACACAGTCATGCCCACATTTATTATAAACCAGCATACCAGAGTGACACAGTCATGCCCATATTTATTACAAGACTGTCTAAGATGGAATTAGCCCAGGTGCCCATCAAAAGATAAATGGATAGAGATTCGCATACGCTGGAATATTATGCAGCCATAAATAATGATGAAGTCCTGTCATGTGAGGAAAATGGATGAACCTACAGGACCTTGTTAAATGAAATATGCAAGACTCAGAAAACTAAGTGCAGCAATTCTCTCTCCTATGTAGATGTTAAAAAGTCATCCTGAATATGAAATTGAAATTTCTAGAGGTTAAGGGGTGTGGAGAATGGGACACTGGATTTGAGCACCATATACAGAAATGCAACCAGCCATTAATATGCCATTAATATGTATAATTCATCCATGTTAATCAAAAGTAATGTAACAGCGCATGGAACTAAATCTCACTGGTATACAAGATACACAGATGAGAAGAAAGAACCAAACCTGATGTAGAAGATCACCAAACCACAAAGATAATGCTAGAAGAAGAAATAATAAATGATACACTAAACAACAGAAAACAACAAAATGACAAGAGTTATCTCGCACTTACCAATAATAACCTGGAATATAAATGGATTCCCCAGTAAAAAGACACAGGCTGCCTGAAGGAATTACAAAGAAAGAAAACAAGATAACAAGACACTACCTGTAAGAATCTTTCTTCACCATTAAAGAGACATACACTGACATGTGAAGGTATGGAAAAACATAATTCTTGGTAAAAGGAAACAACAAGTAATTAGGAACATGCATAGTTCAGATGAAGACTTCAAACGAAAACCTACAAAAGCAGATGAAGTCTTGTTAAGGAAGGTGGTGTCGACCCCTATGTCATGTAGTGTTGAGCCTACTTTTTCTTCAAGCATTTGTAAAGTTGCTGGTTTAATTTCCAGATCCCAGAACCATTTTGATTTGATTTTTGTGCAGGGTAAGAGGTAAGGATCCAATTTCAGTTGTCTGCATGTGGCTGTCCAGTTTGTGCAGTACCATAAACAGGCTGTCCTTCCACACTGTGTTTTACCCCTTTTTCAAACATCAGATGGTTAAAGATTTGGGGGTTTGTCTCAGTATCTTCTATTCTGTTCCATTGGTCTTCAATTCTGTTTTGATACCAATACCATGCTGTTTTTGTTACTATAGCCCTATAGTATAATTTCAGGTCAGGAATTGTGATACCTCCTGCTTCCTCTTTCTTTCTTAGCAATGTTTTGGCTATTCTGGGTCTTCTGCTATTCCATATGAATTTAAGAATTGCTTTTTCTGTTTCTGTGAAGAACGTTATTGGTATCTTGATGGGTATTGCATTGAATCTATATAGGACTTTTGGTAGAATGGCCATTTTGATTATCTTGATTGTGTCCAACCAAGAACATGGAATGTTTTTCATCTACTCGGATCTTCTGCAATTTCTTTTTTTAATGTTCCATAGTTTTTGTTGTAGTGCAAGCATTAAAGCAAAGAATAAACGAATGGGATGCCATTAAACTAAAAAAGCTTCTGCACAGCTAAAGAATTAGTCAAGAGTGTCAGAAGAGAACCTACAGAATGGGAGAAAATCTTTGCCTGCTACAGCTTGGACAGAGGGCTAATATCCAGAATGTACAAACAACTCAAAAAACTGAACACTAAACCCAGAAATTATCCAATCAAGTAATGGGATAGGGAGCTAAATAGAAATTTCACAATGGAGGAAGCCCCAAAAGCCCATAAACATGAGAAAATGCTCTACATCACTAGCAATCAGAGAAACGCAAATCAAAACTTCACTGAGATTCCACCTCACTCCTGTTAGAGAGGCAAAATGAAAAATATGAACAATGACAAATGCTGGAGGGGCTGTGTGGAAAGAGGAACACTGTCACATTGCTCTGGAAAGCAGTGTGGAGACTCCTCAAAAAACTATGCCTGAAACCACCTTATGATCCAGCTATTCCACTCCTGGGTATGTTCCCAAAGAGCTAGAATTGACATATTACAGAAATACAGCTTCATCAATGTTTATAGCAGCTCAATTTACTATAGCTAGATTATGGAACCAACACAGATGCCCCTCACTGGATGAGTGGATTCAAAAACATATATACAATGGAGTTCTACCCTGCTATTAGAGGGAATGATATCATGGCATTTGCAACCAAATGGATGGAAATGGAAAAAAATTATGCTGAGTGAAATATCTAACTCAGAGACTCAAGGGCTGAATATTTTCTCTCTTATGTGGAAGCTGGAATATAATTGGAAACAGACTGGTAGTTGGCTAAGCTAATAATAACCAACATGGGTGAATTTTTACATGAGCAGGGGGAACCTTGCCTATGACACTGGGGGATGAAGGGAGGGTGGCAGGGAGGGGGGAATAGGAGGGATATTAAGGTAGCTGGAGAGAGGGAGTATGGGGGTATCAACCCAGTGGGGACCTTCAACTTCCATGAGATGCCGAACTATCACAGGAGTTAAGTAGGGGGAAATAAGGGATTGGGGGGAATCCAAGGGGGAAGACCATGCAATGGCATTAGCCTTGGTTTGCTCTGTCATTGTGCATGTGTTCATGATTTTATGGCAATGATTCCCTACTAAATGTATGACTATCTTGAATGAATAATAAAAAAAAGGACAATTGCTCCTCAACTTTTGGAATGGTTAAGTCCAAATACACCCATCATGTGTAGAAATATTGTCAGTTGAAAATGAATTTAATAAACTTCTCTTACTGAAAAAAAGACAGATGAAGTCATGATATAATGACAGGGGGTCAATTCAGAAAGAGATTTTAATAATTGTACATCGATTCATTCTGATCAAATAATTTTTATTCCTCTGAGACTTGATCCTTGATATGTAGATATTTAGAGGTGTGTATTTAGTTTTAAAATTGTTTGAAGATGTTCTGCTTTAGTGCCGTTATTTGTTTTTCATTTGATTCCATTGTGATCAGCCCACATACTCTGTAGGATTCATCTTTTACATTTGTTGATATAAAATATCAGGGGCAAGAAGTATAGGCTTGTATGTGACCGATTTTGAGTTGTGTTATCTGTTTGAAACAGACTACAATGATTTATATAATTCATAACAATAACCAAAAATAGTGGTATTACAAAAGATAATCACTAAATTAAATGTAAGACAGAAAAAAGAGATATAGAAAAAAGGAAACTACTGCATCATCAAGAAACCAAAAACTGTCAGTAATCCTTCTTCATTAATAATTACTTTAATGTACATATTAGATCAAGTTCTTGAGACAAATGACACAGATTAGCTAAATGGATAAAGAAATAGATCCAATTACATGTGACCTATGGTGATTGCTTTAACTTCAAGGACATACAAAGTCTGAAATTGAATGAAGAAATACGGAAAAAAAGTGATACGTCTCCAAAAGACTATAGCAACAGATTCCAAAGGAATTGAAATAGAGGAAATACCCGATGATGAGTTTTAAAGGATGATTATTAAAATGTTCAGTGAAATCCAAGAGTATACAGTTAAATGAAATTAGTAAAACTATAACATAGAAGGAGAAATTGGGCTGAGAGAGGCTGCACAGAAGATCACAGGTGTGTTCCTCCACACCTGTCCTGAAAGAACACTGGAGCAATGTGCAAACAAGGAAATCAGACGAGCAGCTGAAATTGCTTTAAACAAAGGAAGTTGAAACACAACATACCAAAATCTGTGGGGTACAATAAAAGCAGTAGTAAGAGGTAACAGAGAACCTACAGCAGAGAAATAGCAGGATTTCCAAATACCTAACTGTGCGTTCTGTGGACATAGAAGAGCAAGAACAAACCCAACCCAAAGTAGAAGGAAAGAAATCACAGAAGAAGTAAACATTAGAGACTGAAAAACAACACTATTAAAGATTAATCAAAGAGTTGATTTTTGAGAAGATAAACTGATAAATCTTTAGCAACACTGGTCCAGAAAGAAAATCAGAAGACCCAAGTACAGGAAATTAAAGATGAAAACAGAGGCATTATAACTGATATCACAGAAATACAAGGATTCATTAGGGATTATCATGACATGAAGAAATCTCTGGATGTAGGTGACGTAACCACATTGAATCAAGAGGGTAAACATACACCTGAATAGATCGATAATAAGTGCAGAGGTTCTTCAGTACTAAAATGTACCAACAAAGAAAAATCAAGGACTATTGGCTTCACTGTTGAATTTTACCAAACTTTTAGTGAAGAACTAATGTGAATTCTTTTCAAACTATTACATTGAAATGGAGGGAACGCTTCCAAAGTCATTTTATGAGGCCCTCATTAACCTGTTAATAAAACTAAAGACAAAAGAAATGTTCTCTTTTTTTTTTTCAAGAAAAGAAGCCAGATGTGGGCCAGGGGTGCCTATAATCCCAGTGATGAGGAACACTGAGGCCAGAAGACAGGAAGTTCAAAGCCAGCCTCAACAACTTAGCGAGGCCCTAAGCAACTTAGTGAGACCCTGTCTCAAAATAAAAAGTGAAAAGGGTTGGGGATGTGGCTCAGTGGCTAAGCACCCATGGTTCACTCCCTGGTACCAAGAAAGTAAAAAATAAAAATAAAAAAATAAATAGCCAGGCGTGGTGGTGCATACTTGTAATCCCGGCTGTTTGGGAGGCTAAGGCAAGATTAGTTTGAAGCCAGCCTCAGAAATTTAGCAAGGCCCTAAGCAACTTAGCAAGACCCTATCTCAAAATAAAAAATAAGAAAAGGGGTCACTGAGTCACTGTCCCTGAGTGGTTAAACACCCCTAGGTTCAATCCCTGGAATAAATAAATAAATAAAATAAGAATAAAAATAAATATACTGTTTTTGCCTTCCTCATCTTCATAAATAAATTGCAATTATCATTTCTCTAAGTAATTACTGTACTTGGAGTAAGAATTAGCTTTACATTCTTAAGATTAAAAAGAGGTTCTGTTTTCAGAATATCATCTAATAGTGAATCTCACATTAAAGGATCTACAAGTATTTTCTCATGAAACCTATTTTGTTCAAGTTTTAACTTCATGAATTACAAATTGGCAGGATGTCATTAAAGACCCTGTCGTGGCAGGCAGGGCAGTGGGACAGACTGCAGACAGGCCAAAGAAAGTGCCCACAGACAGCATGGGGGACACAGGGTTAGCTGCAGAGAGCTCACAAGAGGTCAGCAACCGCTCCAGGAGAGTTCAGTCACCTCCTCCACCGAGATGCTTTGCCAACCCAGGCCTCTTCTTCTTTGCCCTCAGGGTGCTCTGTCCAGGGACAGCTGGCTGGATGAGTGACACGGATCCTCTCTGCAGTGCCCTGGTTCCATGCCCACCCGCACTCAGAGAAGGGTTTTCTATGAGGCTGCAGGGGCAACGCTGCCATCAGCAGGAGCTTGCTTACTTTGCTTATGTGACCAGAGTCCCAAGAGCACCTGTCCTGCTGGGCGTGCAAGAAGGTCACCCTGGTTCCCAGTGTGCATGAGAAGAAGCCTGCATCCTTTCAGATAATATGAATCTGGATTTTCTGGCTGGGGGTTGCTCTTATTGTTCCTTTAACTTGCCTAGGTCTTAGAAAGCAGAAAGAGGAATTTGGGGACATGGTGTTTTACTGTCCCCTTTTCTTCAGTAATGATGCAGACGGTGTCCACTCTTAACCATGTCCTCTATCAGTTAGGAACCTCAAATAATAGGATGCTGAAGGTGAAGTTGCCATTATGCTAATTATTAAAATATAGAAGATGATGGTGCTTTTCCTTTCTTGGCTCCAAAACACCTAAAATCTCCCAGAGTTTCAGAGAACACATATTCTGTGTTCATTCATCTTTTCTCTAGTTATCACTCACCTTAAAAATCACTTTTGCCATTTTTCTAATAATGGGTATGCCCAAGTATTTAAATAAGTTGATTTTTTTAAGAGAGAGAGAGAGGGACAGTGAGAGAGAAAGAATCAATTTTATTTAGTTTTTCAGGTGGCTTTCATTGCTCCGACACTTCAGTGTGTGTGTGGTGCTGGGGTTCCAACCCATGTCCTTGCGCATGCCAGAGAAGTGCCCTAACCACGAAGCCACCACTCCAGTCCCTGAATCAGTTGATTTTTGATGTGCCAAAAATACACAATGGGGAAAAAAGACAGCCTTCCCAGTATATGGTCCTGGATATCCACATGCGAAAGAAAGTAGTTTGATTCTTTTGTCACATCACACAGAAAATTAACTCAAAATGGGGGAAAGCTTGGCATGGTGGAACACACCTGCAATTCCAGAGACTTGGGAGTTGGAGGCAGGAGGATTGCAAGGTTGGGGCCAGCCTGGCAACTGAACAAGTCCTAGTCTTAAAAGAAAAAAAAATAAATAAAAAGGGCCTGGGGTGTACTCCGAGCATCCCTGGGTTGAATCCCTAGAACTACACCACGCACACACAAAAGAGGTAAGACTTATGTGTAAGACCGAAACTACAAATTTACTAGAAGAAAACAGGAGAAAATACTCATTGCTGTTCGTATTGGCAATGGTGTTTTGGATATGCACTCAAAATCACAGGCAGCTATTGCAGAACAGATAAATGGGATTTTCATCAAACTCAAGGCTTCTTCTGCACAGCCAAGGAATAAATCTAGTGAAGCATCTGTCCACAGAATGAGAGAAAATATCAGCAGACACTCTATCAGATACAGTGTTGATATCTAAAATATTGAAGGAACACAAAAACAAATATATGTATATTTAACTTTATATGTATTTACACACACATACGTATGATGTGTATTAGCTTAAGGTATTCATAGAAATGGCCAGCAGGGATGGGAAAAAAATGCTCAACAGCACTGATCATCAGAGAAATGCACATCCAAACCATGACTAGAGATCACCCCACATGTTAGGGCAGAAATTTTCTCAAAGATGACGGATAAGCAGTGCTGCTGAGAATGTGGTGAAGAGGTTCCTTGTGATAGAACACCATTGGCAGCAATGGACGTTTGAGAATAGAATTACCATGCAATCCATCAGTCCCCATTCGGGGCATAGAGCAAAGAAACTGAACTCAATACGTCAACGCTGCTTACATTCTTGTGTTCATTGCAGCAATGTAACAGCCCCAGATGTAATCAAATAACAGGACATCTGTGTACACAGTGGGTTGCACTTTGGTCCTAGAAGGGAGGGGAAATCCTGCCATTTGGTGGTGGGGAGTGGTTCCGGGGGAGCTGCACGGAAAGGCACTTTGTCCCTGAGCCCCATCCACAGCCCTTTCAGTTTTCTTTTCTTTTTTAAATTTTAAGATAGGGCCTACTAAGTTGCTTAGGGCTTTGCTACATTGCTGAGGTTGATGTTGAACTTTGCGATCCTCCTACCTCAGCCTCCTTAGCCACTGGTAATACAGAGGCGCCACCGTTCCTGGCAATTTCTGTCATGTTTGACAACATGAATGAAACTAAAGGATATTATGCTTAGTGAAATACATAAAGAAGGAATGACACAACGTCCCACTTGAATGTGAATCTAAAAATATTGGACTTGGACAAGTAGATAGGAGAATGGATGATCCTGCAGTCCAGTTGGTGGGTTGTTGGAGAGATGGTGGTCACAGGATGGAGAATTTCATTGACGAGGAGGAAGAAGTCCATGAGAGGTATGTCAGGACATGACCATAGCTAATTTGCAAGGTAGGGAGAAGCTCAGCCTCACATCACGGTGGCTGAAAGAAGAAAAGGGGGAGGCTGTGTGAGAAATCTTGACTTCACCAAGTTTTTATTCCCTGCGTGTGTTAGTACTGAGTCACAGCAGTAATAATCCTGTACCGATTTGATGATATGCTAAAACAAACTGAAATAAGACCAGAACATGGAGCCATAGTCATTACGTCGAGGGATAATGCCAGAGTTCATAACATTCTTGTTTCCAAAGCTAAATGTACAATGAAAGCCTCGAACTTGTATCTCATTCTGATTTCTTCTATCTGTTTTTTGATGCCAGGAATTGAATCCAGGGTGCTTAACCACTGAGCAACATCCCCAATCTTTTCTATTTTTTATTTTGAGACAGAGTCTCGCTAAGTGGCCTAAAGCCTTGCTAAGTTGCTGAGGCTGGCTTTGAACTTGTGATCCTCCTGCTTTAGCCTCCCCAGTCACTGGGATCAAGGGTGCAGCACCACACCTAGAAAGCCTTTCATTTTATGGAATATGTAAAGATTTTCTCCAGAGGTACATGGCCAATATTTTGATATTCCTTCCTATAAGTTACATATACCGTGCAGTTATAAGGATGTAAAGCACACATACCACTTTAGTGAAGTCTTAAAACTGTTTAGGTTTTACTTCTGTGTTTTAAGATTTTAAGCAACTCTAAGGTATAACTAACATAAACTGAAGAGCTTAAAGCATCCAAGTTGAGACATTTTGACATTTTAACACAGGTGAAAACACAATGACACACTAAAATTTACCTTTGTGCCCTTTATCCCTTCTTTCTACCTTTCCTATAGTCCTTTGTTTTTCCATCGTTGATAGCTTCCTTTGACTTTACGATTGGAAGAAGAGCTCCACTGGAGTCAGAATTAAAAACTGGCCCATCATGAGTTATTTATTATGGACTTTCTTATTGCATGCATCAAAGTAAACAGGCTTAACATAGGAGGTGTAAGTAACTCCAGATTCCAATGAGAACACATCCTGCATACCTCTGTTAATTGCTCTGAAGCCTTATCCATCATTGAATGATTGGACAATTACTATTCTTCCCCACATGGACTTGAAGAGCTTGGTCAATCGTCTTTCACTGCCCAACGTCACCAAAGGACTGATGGTGGCATAGCCATTGGTCACCAGCATCTGAACACAGAGACGAACTGGGTCATTGTTCCACAACATTCCCAGTGTGAAGGACATAATACAGTCCAGAAAGTACATGACCACAAAGAAGCTCATGAGCAGCAGGATGGTCTGGGTGGCCCTCAGTTCTGGGGAGGCTTTTGGAGACAGGCTGGAGCTGTGAAGGTGCTGGCACTGCCTCTTGTGCCTGCACAGGAGAGTCACCATGTACCCACTCGAGAGGGACATGAGCCCTATAAGGGACACATCCCGGAACGTCACAAGTGTGGAAAATAAGTGCCTGAGGAAATAATTCAGGGGCCAAAGAGAGCAGGATTCAGTGACAAACAAAAGACTGTGTGTGGTCACATTAGGTGTGGCGACAGTGGAGATTAAGAAGCGGCCGCTAATGAACACGTTGGAGGCCCACAGGAAGAGAAAGCAGCGCAGATTTTCACTTGGGAATTTGTGCTTGAACTTTGCCAAGCAGGAACTTCTGGGGCTGAGGGTGATGGCCTGGAGGACACTGAGCAGGCAGGTGGTGCAGATGGACAGGTCCCGCATCAGCCTGTACAGGTAGATAACTGATTTACATGTGAGGTCATCCCAAAAACCCTGAGACCCAAACATGTCTGTGGCTATGATCCACATGGTCAGCAGCATCACTAGGTGGACCAGGGCCAAGTGGCAGACAGTCATGTCGGTGGGCTTGGCCCTGTGGTCAAAGAAGAATATGAGGATGTGGAAAAGAAGAAGGATGGTGTTGGCAGAGATCCCAATAGCAAGTTGGGAGAAAAAAGCAGTGTTTACGGTGAAGAAAGGATAAAGCTTGCTATTTGTATTCATCGCCATGAGAAGAAGCAGATGGTGAATGTCTAAGGAGAGAGGAAATAAAAACTCTTTATTACACATTGTACCACCTTCATCAGGCTCAACGTACACAACTGCCATCATTGAAATACATGGATCAGGGGCTGGAGCGGTGGCTCAGCGGTTACCGTGCTTGCCCAGCATGCTGAAGCACACGGGTTCAAACCCCAGCACCATGTACAAAACTAAGTGTCAGAGCACCGAAAGCCACGTGAAAAACTCAATAAAAACTGATTCGCGCACGCTCTCTCTCTCTCTCTCCCTCCTTCTCTCTTAAAAAAAAAAAAGTGGAGACTTGTTTAAAAACAAATACATGGATCAAGTCGGGTGTGGTGGCTCATGCCTGTAATCCCAATGTCTTAAGAGGCTGAGGAAGGAGGATTTCAAGTTTGAGGCCAGTTGTAGTAAATTAGTGAGGCCTTAAGCAACTTAGTGAGACCCTGTCTCTAAATAAAAAAAATAGAAAGGGCTGGAGGTTTGGTTCAGTGATTAAACACCCATGGGGTCAATCCTCAGTCCAAAAAAAAGAAAAAGAACTTCATCGCAATGTGTCTTCCCGCCTTTAGTTCCCTACTCCACCTCACACTCACAGCTTCAGTTCTTACACCTGGCCCCCGATCACCCCGCTGGGCTGGATCAGGCTCACCATTGCTGGGGTGTAGACTCGTCTACAGTAGACGAGTTTCCACTATAGTAAAAATTACTCCATTTTATGGGCATGCCTTATTTTATCTAATTCTTAAGATTTTCAAATGCAGAAGCTGTGTTTCATTTGACTCTGTGTCTGTAGCAATCCGACCATACGCTGAGCAGAATGAAAGAACTGTGTATGTCTTTTGTTAAATTTAAGCTAGGAGAATCACACAAACTGTACAAAAGACCTTTCTGAGCAAAAAGTGTTGGCTAGATAACCATGCATGTATTATTTTAGGATTTAATTTTCTGTCAAACCAATTTTTTTCTTTTCTCTTTATTTACCAGGAATTAAACCCAGGGTTGCTTTATCACTGAGTTACATCCTTATTTTTTTATTTTGAAACAGGATATTACTAAGTTGCTTAAGGCCTCATTAAGTTGCTCAGGCTGGCCTCAAAATTGTGATCCTCCTGCCTGAACCTCCTGATTGCTGGGATTACAAGCATGTGCCATTGCACCCAGCTCCAAATATTCTTAATATATAATAAACCACAGAGAGGGAAAGAGAGAGAGAGAGAGAGAGAAAGAATCGATTTTATTTTAGTTTTTTTTCCCTGAAATGTAAGCATCTATATTTCTTTTTTTTTTAATTTTTGAGCAACCTTACAAGATTTTAACAACATAATATAAAATGTGTATATATTCTGGATATTGCATTTATCTCCAGGAGTGCCCCCCCAATTACCCTCCCTTATCCCTCCATTCCCCTTCCCATTATAACTCTAAAAAAAGTATTAGATTGTAAAACATTACATCTTATCTGGATTTAACTCTTGCTACTAGACCAACTTTCTCATTGTCCAGGGTCTAGTCCCCACCTCCACAGATGAGTGTAAACAATCGACCCTTAGATCTCTGGGTTAAGCTGATTTTACTCATCATGATCTCTTCCATAACCATCCATTTACCTTCGAAGGCTGCAATATCATTGTTTCTAATTGCTGTGTAATATTCCATGGTATAAATGTACCACAGTTTTTGGATCCATTCTTCCAGTGAGGGACATCGGGGTTGTTTCCATAGCCTAGCAATAGT
>PVKS010034847.1:0-20515 GCA_004027875.1 Aplodontia rufa
CAGGGTCTCAACCCAGAAGTGCTTAACCACTGAGTTACTGAGTGTGTGTTGTTTTTATTTTGAGACAGTATATCGCTAAATTGCTTAGAGCCTCACTAAGTTGCTGCGGCTGGCTTTGAACTTGTAGTCCTCTTGCTCCAGCCTCCTGAGCTGGTAGGATTACAGGTGTGAACCACTGCACCTGGCTTGCCTCATAAGCATTAAATAGCTGAAGAACCAAGTCTGCAACACAGGGACTCAGAGCAGGGATGCTCCTCCAAGGACAGAAGGGTCACCCAGACGTGATGACATAGGAAACCCCGAAACCAGAAGTGCACCCCTGATCTGCTACTTCCTTCCTTGCTCTGGAATCTCACGCAAGTTGCTCAATCTCTCCAAGATTCAGTGTTCTTTTCTGTGTCCCACGTCACGTGAAGGTCAATGAGATGACACAGGAGGAGACTGAAAACACGGCTTATACACCAAATCCAGCTAGCACCTGCTTTTGTAAGTAACAATTTATTGGAACACAGGCAGTCACTGGTGTGTGTGTCATTATCTACGGCTGCTTTAGTGCTAGACAGAAAGGCTGGAGTGCAGCAGCCAAGACTTCTGGCCCACAAAATCTAAAATATTTACTACTGGGTCCTTTAGAGCAAAAACATGCTGACCCCTGAGACAATGTGTAGAAACACCCAGGAGGAGTGACTGTCATTCAAGAGAGAGCAGCTATGATTATTATCACAGTCATTGTTCTTGACTAATTCCTCTGCTTGGAAGCAATTCTAAAAAAAATCACAAAATCTGACCATGTTTTCACAGTATTCTATCTAACTGACCCTGATGAGTGAATCATCCCTGCTGAGTCACCCTTTAAAACCTGTCAGGGCGAGAGTTCCTAAAGGACCCTTGCACGGTCTATCCCAGGACACACCGCCATCACCTTTAGGAAACGTTCATCTCCTACGTTGCTTTCCACTGTCGTTCCGATATACGCCTGTTCCACCCGAGAGAGACATTTCTGGTGAGAAACGTCTGTGCCGCAGCCTCTTTGCCCCATGCAGACCCTGTTTCCATCACGGAGGGTCTTGTGACCCCCAATTCTCTTCTGTACTACTCAGGTACGCTCCAGTCATGGGGATCCCAGTCTCTGGAAACTCAGCCAGTGTTGGCAGGGAGAGCAGCAGGGGTCAAGATACTGACCTCTCTATAAAGTTGGACCAATGTCCAAAATATCCCCATGGTTTCAGGCATCATTGAAGAGAGAGCATGATCTGTGGATGCCCAAACTCAGTGCGTGTGATAAAGTTGGAGAGGACCTCAGGCAACAGGGGAGCCCAAAGTCAGTGCAGGGAGATGGGAAGAGGTTTGGCTATGGATCTGTCCACTGAGAAAGCAGAGGTCTGCTGGGTAAACTGAGGCAGAACGTGCTTTATCCAGATTGGGACAATGTGATAAAAATGAACATAGTCTCCGTCTCGGTCTGTGAATGCCAGGCACAGGGTAGCTGCCCAGACACCAACTCTCAGCTCAGCTGGGGCTGAGATGAAGGACATGGATTCTGTCCCCGCCAACATTGGGAACATGGAAGGAAGAACAGATGAGCCCATAGGGGCAGGGGCAGGGACTGCAGAAAAACGGGACCTGGAAGCTCCATCCCATACAGATGGACCCCTACCCTAGATCTCTCTCACTGGCAAAATTTCATCCACATGTGGGTCTTTACCGAACTTTCTCCACTTAAAGTATGGGGGTTATGATAGGCTTTTGATCCTGATATAGTCATCTCCACTTTTCCCTGACATATCTCGTAGTTCATTGAGCATTTAGATCTAGGGTAGAACTCAAGTTTTCATTTCTACCAAGTTACCACATTATGTTAATGTGGGTGATCCAAGGACCATACCTTGAGAACCCCTGAACTTCTCATGTGTGAAACAGAGGTAGAGGGCTTAAAAAGCATGATTTCAAGCTGGGCGTGGTGGCACAAGTTCAAAGCCAGCCTCAGCAACTTAGCAAGGCCCTAAGCAACTTAGCAAGACTTTGTCTCAAAATAAAAAATAAAAAGGGCTGGGGATGCGGCTCAGTGGTTAAGTGCCCCTGAGTTCAATCCCTGATACAAAATAAAAAGCTTGATCTTCAACTCCACCTAAGTAGGTGCTACCAAGCCATTTCATAGATGAACAGAGCTCAAAGAGAGAAAACAGACCGTCTGGAGATACAGAGCTTGGCAGCTGTACTGCTCAGCTGGGGAACAGGTGCAAGGGTGAAGGGCATGAGCTAGGAGCCGCAAACTTTGCTCCAAAGCTATCATTAGTGCATGAAATAGTTTCTGTAGCTGCTTGGAACGAGTCTATTCCATCTCCTGCTGCTATCGGGTTCAAATGGAAACCCAGCGTGGCTGGGCATGCCAACTTTTCAGGAGAAGCCAAAATTCCCATGTTTTAAGCATTGCCAATGAATTCTAAATTTCAATCAAATATTGTGCAAGCCAGAAAATACACTTTGGTGGGCAAACTTGGCCCAGGTACTGCAAGTTTGTACTGCCTATGGGTTAATACTCTTCAGTTTTTTTAGTGTACATAAAAATCACTTTGAGTCCTTTTTAAAGTACGGGTTCTTTGACCATTCTGAGATGGGCTTGAGATTTTTAATTTCCAGAAAGCTCCTAGATGGCGCTTGTGCTGCCACATCCTGGGCTACATTACACACCTGTCAGCAGAGCTCTGGAACAGAGGTTCTCGACGTGCGGTTTGTAGCTGGGCAGCCATGGCATCAGCAAGGAGCCTGTCGGAAATGCCTGTTCTTGGGCACCGCTCTAGAAACACTGAACTGCAATTGCTCTTCCTTTGGTGTACCCTGAAATCACTTGAGAAGCTTTTAAAAAATATATGCATGCCTGGGATCTCTTTAAAATGGTCTAAGAAGAAGCAAGGCACTAGGATGGTTAAAACTTCCCAGCTGATCCTAGTAGGCGGCCAAGGTGGACGTCTCTAGGCAGTCTTACCGAATGCTTGCTTGTGTTTGTCCAAACTGGGGAACCAGGATTATGCTATTGAATAGCAGAGGTGATTGCAGAAAAAGCCTAGAAATGAGGGTTGCACAGGCCCCAGGCCTGTTGCGCCAGAATAATAGCTCATTTCATTATAGCCAAGGGGCTGTAGGGGGTGGCAGGTCACAACTCTGTCCCAGGTCCTAAGAAGCCAACATGCTGCTGTCCCTGGAACTTCAAAATTCTTCCCACAGCCAAAACCTGCCCGGAAACGCAGCCAGCACCACACTTGGCCACTCGGAGGATGATAAACCAGGAGGATGGAGTGGCGGGTGGCCAATGTAACCGATCCGCAGATGGTCCATCTGGTCGGGAGAGGCCTGGCTCTGCAGCCTCGCCTGTTGTGCAGTTAAAATGCAGGCCACTCTGCTTTCTGGTTTTAGAAGTTAATTGGTGACCAGTTAAATGTCCGAAATAGCAATTAGAGTCACAGTGGTGAATGATTATCCGACTTCCTCTTCCGGAGTGGTATCCAAAGGCTCTGGTCAGGACTGTGTTCTCCAAAGACCAATTGAGCTTGGGAGAAAGTAGAAGCGGGCCAAGGCTTCCAGGACAGAAGGAAAAGCACCAGGATGAGAATCCCTGAGGAGGACTGACTTGTGTTCAGTGGAGCAAAGGACAGGCAATGGAATCGTTAGGTCCACCGTGCATGCAGAGAAGGAACAGGAACGAAAGCAGACAATCAGCATAGAGAGGAGGCAAAACAAACCAAGTGGAGGCAAAATTTGGAGAGCATCCCAGAGGCCACTAGGACGCAGGTGGATGCACACATTTACGGGATGCTTGTGGCTGAGCTGATAGCTGGAAAGGAGCTATCCAGGCCAGCGAGCCTGTTTGGACAACATCCCTCACTACCTCTTTCCATCTCTGTCAGTTGCTCAACAGTATTTATTGAGCCGCTACTGCGGACCAGGCAGCGGGTGGAGCTGGAGTGAGACCCCCCTGCTTTCACTGGTGAATAGTTTTTGTTTGAATGACCATGTTCTAAAGGGTCAATCACATTTTATTTTTTTCTTGGTGGAGGGGGGATACCAAGGAGTGAACCCAGGGGTGCTTAACCACCAAACCTCATCCCCTTTTTATTTTTATTTTTTAATTTTGAGACAGGGTTTTGTCAAGTTGCTTAGGGCCTTACTACGCTGCTGAGGCTGGCTTTGAACTTGTGATCCTCCTGCCTCAGCCTCCTGAGCCACTGGGATTACAGGTGTGCATCACCGCATGAGGCTCATTCATATATTCTGCAAACATTTAATGAATATCTTAGGGATTCTGGATGCTCTGTTTAACCCGGAAGATATAATAACAAAGAGAAGAGACTACAGTGAGTGCCCTCATGGAGATTACATGCCAGTGGGGGAGGCAGATCTTAAACAAGAGAACAATATAAGTAAATTCACAGAAGTGCAAAGACTGCAGTGAGCCCCCAGCAAGGGGCTCAGGATATGCAAAGGCATAGCGGTAGAAAGGCGGCTGGTGTGGCTGGGACTCCGGGGACAAGAAAGAGCCAGCTCTGGCTAAGCCAAGAGGGAGGAGAGAGACTTGAGTTTTATGCAAGAGGGAGCACACACAGGGAGAGGCCAAGAGCAAGCAGGAACCCCTGGTGAGCAGGACTGGACATCTTCTTAGACCTCAGACCCTGACGATGGCCCTGCCACCCCCATGAGAGTTTGCCAGACCTTAAACTCTCACCTTGAGATTCCAGGCAATGAAAGCAGCCATCTCCCATCAGCACCCCAAGCTAGTAACCAAGTTCAGGTTTCTTAGCCTCTGATCCCTAAGTGTTCCTTCCGATCCTCCTGCCTAAGAGCTCACGTAACACTGGTGGGTTCACCCGAGTGCTTTGATTGACTGTCAACTTCCTCTTTTCAAAGACCACCAAGGATACGGTGTGGAGTCGAGTTGGAGAAAGCTCAAGAACAAACGCACAGCCAGGTGCAGTTTCGTATGCCCATAACCCCAGCAACTCGGGAGGCTGAGGCAGGAGGCTTGCAACTTTGAGGCCAGCCTCAGCAACTTAGCAAGAACCTAAGCAACTTAGTGAGAACCTGTCTCAAAATAAAACATCAAAAGAGTTGGGGATGTGGCTCAATGGTTAAACACCCTTGGGTTCAATTCCTGGCACAGTAAAGAAGGAAAGAAAGAAGGAAGAAAAGGAGGGAGAAAGGCAGTGGATAAACCAAGTTTGGAAAGGAAAAGAAAGACCTTTAAATGTGGGAATGTTCTGGTATATAACAGGGATCAGAAAGCCTTGCCCCTCTTTTCCTAAAGGAGATGAATAACACTTTATGGGTTGGAAATGTGGGAACCCAGCCCCAACTCAAGCCACTCTTCAAGGTTACTCTGGGCCCCTCTGCAATCCCGTCTCGGGCAGAGCCCTCCCTCCCCACGTCACCTCCTCCTCTCCAGGCCTGGAGCAGTGTGAGCTCATCCCCTCCACAGATGTTTTGCATTTGCTGTTCTCTGCACTGGAATTCTCCTCCCCTTCATTTTATGTCACATGACCCTATTCGTCACTCACAAATGCCCCTCCACTGAGAGGACTCTCCTGGTGGTCCTCTTGCCTATTGCATCTCCTTTGTGTTCTTATTAGCCAAGGTGTACAAGTGTTTATTTGTCCACTGTCTCCCCACCTCAATGAAAATGTGACCTCCAGAAGGACAAGTCTACTGGGGCCCAGAATGGTGCCTGGCAGCATGGTAGCTTTTTAATAACTACTTGAATTAATGAAGAAAGCTTTAAACCTATGGGTGTCATTGAAAATGAATCCAAAGAGGGAAGTGGAGCATGATCAACAGCTCTGGGAAGCAAAGCCTGGACCGTCATTCAAAGACGTGAGGACCAAGCCAGGCGCAGTAGTGCAGCAGCTCAGGAGGCTGAGGCAGGAGGATCCCAAGTTCAAAGCCAGCCTCAGCAATTTAGGCCCTCAGCAAGTTAGCAAGACCCTGTTTCAAAGAAGAAAATAAAAAGTGCTGGGGATGTGGCTCAGTGGTTGAGTGACTCTTGGTTAAACTCGTAGTCTCCTCCCCACAAAAAGACTTGAGTACCAGAAAAGGAAACCCTGAGGGTGCCGAACTGGGCCCCACACCAACCTCACCTTCTGTGTTACAACTGCATTGTCCAGAGCGATCCTCTCCTGTCTCATTTTCCCCATCTGTAAGTGAAGATGAAAGAGCCTACCTTTCAGGGCTGTTGAGGGGACCAAATGAGATAATATGCGTTGTGTGCTTAGTAGGTGTCCCTAAGTGGAAATCAAATATATCTTTTGCTTTCCATTTCCCTGCCGGAAATGTGCTGTTCTCTGAGGTCTAGGGACACCTTTGCCCTCAAAATCATGGATGCTCTCAGAGTCCATTGTCCCCAAGAGGAGGCTTGCCCATTTGGCTGACCACATACGGGAGAAGGACCTGGACTAAGGCAGGGACAAGACAGGAAGGGAACCTAGGATTGTGAGAGAGCATTTTGCAGTCGTTCCTGTCCATCCACGATCATCAGACAGGTGCCACGTCCTCCTAGCTAGAAAGAGGTGGTGCTGGGATTCGAACCCAGGCTGGATCCAGAGCACATGAAAGCCAGGTGCATAATGACAGATGACAATTGTGTCGACCTCTGAGTGTCTGACCTCTCTCTGCTTTTTCCTAGACATTGTTGATGGTTCAGAGGATACAATAAGATATCGAGTAAGGTGCAATTATGAAAACCTAGGCCCTGTGTTGGGTCAAGGCAGATAGCCCGTTTCCACCATCAGGGACAGGTTTTAACGTGGACTCATGAAGTACTGGAAGTTTCTAAGGGCTCCTGGATACAACTTCAGTGCAGTGGGGAATTAAGAGTGTGAATCTGAGAATATTTGAATCAACTGGAAGCCAAGAGCAAGAGCCGTGTAGGGAGATGGGGGCTTGGGAATTCACTAGACTTCCAGGACATTGCATTTAATACTAAATGATAGAACAGTGTCCCTTACGATGTATTGGAAGGATGAGCTGCTGCTGGCAGCCACAACCCGATGGGGAACCAATATTATCTCCAGTTTATCTGGATGGGGAATGATAATGCCTCATCTTCCCAAGAGCTGTCATGAATCAGCATCTGTATAACACCTGAAAGATTGCCTGCCATGCGGTAAGTCTTATAAGTGTTGGCTAATATGCCATGTGTGTTATCTCTTTAATTTTTATAAATTGGAGGTGGGAAATACTATCCTCATTTTACAAATGAAGACACCCAGATTCAGAAAGATTAAACAACATTCCTGAGGTTCATCAAACTGACACCTCCCAACTCTTCTGTGCCACCCTCCCTGTTTCTCTGGATTAGAACCTTTGAAAACCAAGATCATCCTACATGGTCATCAAGAATACAAATAATAATAAATGCTGGAGAGAAAGGAACATTTTTACACTGTTGGTGGTACTGTAAATTAGTACAACCACTATGGAAATCAGTATGAAGGTTCCTCAAAAGACTAGGCATGGCACCACCGTATGACCCCGGTATATCACTGCTCCCCATGCATCCTGAGAAATTAAAGTCATCTCGCTACGGTGATGCATGTATACCCATGTTTGCAGCAGCACAATTCACAATAACCAAACTATGGAAACAGCTACGTGTCTATTAACAGATAAATGGATAAAGAAAATGTGTATATAGACACAATGGAGTTTTGTTCAGCCATTGAGAAAAATGAAATTTTATCATTTTCAGGAAAATGAATGGAACGAGAGACTATCATGTTCAGTGAAATAAGTCAAACTCAGAAGGTCAAGGGTCATATGCCTTCTCTCCTATGCAGAAGCTAGAGAGGAAGAAGGAAAATGAATGTGGGGGTGGATCTCCTATAAATCTAAGGGAGCTCAGAAGAGGAAAGAGACCAAGGGTGGGAGAGACAGAGGGAGGGGGAAGTGCTGCGGAGGGATATTGTCCAAATTCCATTGTTCCATTGTGTTCATGGATGAATATATAACAATAAATCCCATCAATGCGTACAACTATAATGCACCAATAGCAATGTGGACAGAAATCAAGTTTACTAGAGGCGTTGAGCTTTTCAGATTGAACTGGCACCCACATTGAGGCAGGTCCCGTATTCTAGGCATTGACCCTCAACAAGAAACCTGAGACAAATCCCTGTCCTCTTGGTGCTAAGCCTCTATTAAGGGAGACAGATGAGCAGGTACTGTGTGACACATAAGAAAGGAAAGACGGGATAATACAGAGCGCACCACCAAAGTCTTCGACATCCCTGAAACCCTTGCTCTCTGCCTTAAAGCACCCCCCCTTTTTTTTAACATGACCTCCCATCTGACATTCGTGTCCTCTCCAAGTGGCCAAGAAATTTCAGAGCAGATAGGAGGGTGACACTTAAAAGATCAACTCCGTGGAGCAGATGACTTAGTCATTTCATGCCAGTTAAATCAACAGTTCAGCTGTCGGATCCGTTGCTCACTGCTCAAGCCACAAAGAGCGTCCTGTGCGGGGGCAGATATCTGATTTAATGTAAAAGATGCTAATGGAGATGGACAGGAGGGTCTGAAGGGAGTTGAGCAATGCTGAGATAAAGAAATTACACAATGTCCCCCTGGGGAGGCGAAGGAGCAAGTGGAAATAGCGGGGTGATGAGTGATAGGGGCTAAAAATAAAAGCTTTACGTAACTAGGATGGTGCTAGAATAGGGCAATAGCAGCTACGCCATCCCCTTAGGTGAGTGCCCTTGTGAAGGCTTTACTGACTTGCTGCTGGGCTCTGCGTAAAGACATGTAAGATGCCATCCCTGCGTTAAAGGACCTCATGGTCTAGAGCTAGAACAGACTCAAAAAGCTACAATAAAATTCACCAAAAAAAAAGCAACAGCGCTATCCAGGGTGAGACTTTGAGTTTGTTTTTCAATTCCGGATAAGGAATCTGATGGCAACTAGACCAGCTCGGTGCAGCCGAGAACTAACAAGACCGGGACAGCATACACGGCAATTTAGCATCAGATGCTCTGGAAGAACTCAGGAAGGGCTATTGAGTGGTTGTCTTGCAGAGGCCATGGGGACAAGCCACATATCTGGACACTTCAGGCAGGGTCAGCCCAGAAGTGATCCTCCTGTCCTCAGTTATTCTGGGGAAAGCCAGATCTTGGTTTGGGATATGAGGGTCTGAGAATCCTCAGAAGCTACAACTTGTCCAAATGTGTCTCTGGTTTGAGAGAGCAGCCAACTAGAAGAACGGAGTAGCATAAGAAGCTCAGAAAAAACCCATATAGGGGCTGGAGCAGTGGCTCAGCGGGTACGGCGCTTGCTCAGCATGCGCAAGTACACGGGTTCAAACCCCAGCAATTCAGGTACACAACTAAGTATCAGAGCAACGAAAGCCATGTGAAAAACTCAATAAAAATTGATTCTCTCTGTCTCTCTCTCTCATTGTCCTTCTCAAAAAAAAAAAAAACATATAGTTGTGGACATTTAGTATATTATAAAAACAGGATTTCAAAATAGTGGAGAAGAAATGGCTAATGGCTTGTTCAACAAACAGTACTTAGTCAAAAATGCGGATACCGACTATTCATCCTCCTCTAAGTTACATGCTACACGTATTTTTTTGAAAGAGAGAATAATTTTTTTCTATTTTTTTTCAATCTGGTTTTTGTTTTTCCAACACTTAGTTGTGTAGGTGGTGCTGGGGTTTGAACCTGGGTCCTCACACATGCCAGGCAAGCGCTCTACTGCTGAGCCACTGCTCCAGCCCCTATACTGTAAGCATATTGAAAAGCAAAATATACAAAAAAGTTTTAAGTGTTAGAAAAATATTAAGATTAAGAAGTATATTGTTGACATATGTGCTTCTTTAAACAAAACCTCAGAAGTCCTGAAGACAAGCATCTGTAAATGTGACCATGACACCTAATGACACCCTGCATGTTGAAAAATGTCCTTGAAAGGGTTATGCTGGAGGGGCTGTGGGGAGACAGGCACACTAGCACACGGTTGGTGGAGCTGCAGACTGCACAGACACTCTGGAGAGCATTGTGGAGAATCCTCAAATCCTCAAAAAACTAGGGATGAGGGGTTGGGGATTTAGCTCAGTGGCAGAGCGCTTGCCTAGCACGCACAAGGCCAGGAGTTCAGTCCTCAGCCCTGAAAAATACAAAAAAAACAAACAAAAAAACTAGGGTGAGCCCCCCATATGATCCTGCTGTTCCTCTCCTGGGTATTTTGCCAGGGGATCTAGAATCAGCACATTACAGTGACACAACAATATCTATGTTCATTGCAACTCAATTTATAATAGCTAAATTATGGAAACAACCCAGACGTCCCTCACTGAATGAATGGATCCAAAAACTGTGGTACATATATACCATGGAGTTCTACTCAGCAATTAGAAACAATGATATTGCAGCCTTTGAAGGTAAATGGATGGCTATGGAAGAAATTATGCTGAGTGAAATCAGCGTAACCCAGAGAACCAAGGGTCGAATGTCTCCACTCATCTGTGGAGGCTGGAGCTAGACCCTGGCTATTGTGAAAGGAGATCAATTCTCATGTGTTAAATCCAGAAAGGGTGTAATGTCACACAACCTAAGGCATTTGTAGAGATGTATTGGGAAGGAGCGGGGTGGGGAATAGGATGGGTAGTTGGGGGGAAGGCTAGGGGGTAAATCTAATTTTCAGAATATATATATATATTATATTGTTTCATTAGAAGTATGTTTGATTGTTCAACAAATAAATTTCTTAATAAAAATAAAAAGGGTGACTGAATACACACACACAAAAGAAATTATGAAAATATCAGACTTACCACTATTACAACTTCTGATGAAAGGGTGAATTCTTTTGGGAATGTCAAGATAATTGTGGCAGAATAATAATCTATATTTTGTTCAGCTAAACCTATTACAGAGAATGCAGAAAAATGGTTCTATGAAAAATTATTTCTTTGGTCCATGAAAGTACTTTGTGTTATTTTTGACTAAGCCTATACATCTAATACCTTCTATTAAAAATGCATCCCCATAGGGGCTGGAGCGGTAGCTCTGAGGTTACAGCATTTGCCTGGTATGTGCAAGTACACGGGTTCAAACCCCAGCACCCACGTACACAACTAAGTGTCGGAGCAATGAAAAACTCAATAAAAATCGATTCTCTGTCTCTGTATCTCTCTCTCTCACTTTCTTTCTTTAAAAAAAATAGAGTATCTTAATATTTAATACTTTAAAAAGATGTGTCCCCATTTCCCAGAAACAAAAAGGGGGTGTAAGAGAAGTGGCAGTCTGGAAGAAGGTATTGTGAACAAAGAATTGATAGCTTAATATAGCAAGATTTCTCAAAAAGTCAATTAGATAAAAATACTAAAATGTAGTGGAAAATTGAATAAATAATAAAACCAGTGATGCATAAGAAAAAGAAATGCAAATGAAGAGATGCTTGGTTTCTGTTAGCAAAATGCTGGGCAGATATGCTAGAAAAACACCGGTATAAAGTGATACCCAGGTGCTATGCCCTGAATGTGTCCCCCTAAAATTCATATGTTGACATGAACACATATCCTCATTTTTTCTTTGGCAGTGTTGGTCATGGAACCCAGGGCCTCACACATACTAGGTAAGTGCTCTACCACTGAGCTATCGCCCAAGACCCATAGGTTGAAATCTAATCCCCAGTGGGATGGCATTTGGGGGGTGGGGCCTCTGGGAGGTAATTAGGTCATGAGGGCAAAGCCTGTGTGATTGGCATTAATGCCCTGATAATAAGAGGCCGGAGAAGGAGCTCAACCTCTGTGCCATGTGAAGATATGAAGACCAGAAGGACGTCTGCAGAAGGAGGAGGGCCCGCACCAGAACCCAACCATGCCGACATCTTAATCTGCCATTTCCAACCCCCAGAACTGCGTGAAATCAACTTGGTGGCTTAAGACGCCCGGTCTATGGTAATTTGTTATAGCAACTTGGACTTAGACAATATAACTGGAGAAGTCTGCAATAGAAGAGTGGTTAAATAAATGATGGAATATCCATGCGGCAGAATGCCATGCATCCGTGAAAGATTTATACATGCTTATGTACAAATATCTTCAACATATACTGTTAAACAGAAAAGCAAAGTTGGGTACAGTATGATGCCATTTCTGTTCAAAGAAAAAGTCATGCTGGATGTGGTGGCACATACCTGTAATCCTAGCAGCTCCGGAGGCTGGGGCAGGAGGATCGCAAGTTCAAAGCCAGCCTCAGCAATTTAGCAAGGCCCTAAGCAGCTTAATGAGCCTCTGTCTCAAATAAAATATAAAAAAGGGCTGGGGATGTGGCTCTGTGGTTAAGGGTCCCTTGGTTCAATCCCAGTACCAACCAAAAAAAAAAAAAAAGTCATACAAATAGATAACTAAAAAAGTATTTCTATAAAAGAATACATAAACACTGGCTGTATGGATATGTGGACATAGATGTAGATATAGTTGTAGATGCGAATGTAAGTATAGCTGTAGCAGTCTCTATAGCTACTAGGTGTATAGATGCTTAAAATAGGGGGAATTTATGGTTTAGATATGAGGTGGCACCAGAAAATTCATCTATGAGAAAATGCAAGAAGACTTAGAGGTGAAATGATTGGATTATGAAAGCCTTAACCTAATCAGTTAAGGCTGAATCCCTTTGATAGGGATTCACTGGGTGGTAGCTGTAGGCAGGTAGAGTGTGGCTGGAAGAGGTGGTCATTGGGGGTGGGCCTTTGGGGTCCATGTTTGTCCCTGGAGTGTGGATCTCCCTCTCTCTCTCCCTCTCTCTCTTCTCTCTCTTCTCTCTCCCTCCTCTCTCTCTCTCCTCTCTCTCTCCTTCTTCTGTCACTCTGTTCCATCATGACCTCCTGCCTCACCTCAAACCCCAGCAAAATGGAACCATCTATACGTGATCCGAGACCTCTGAAACCATGAGTCCCCAAATAAACGTTTCCTCCTCTAATTGCTCTTGTTGGGTCTTTTGGTCACCGCAGTGAAAAAAATTACTCAAACAGGGAATAATTGGACAGATAGATACACATTACTGAGGAATGGAAATGTGGAAAGTGGGAATAAGGGAGCGTGGAGAGGAATTATCACTTTGCATTAAACATGCCCTTGTGCATACGGAAAAAGTGGGATAGGGATGTGTTTGGAAGTTCTTCAGTGGGAGCAGAAACTGGAAAACAGGAAGAAAGAGGAAATGAAGGAGAGAAAGGGAAAAGGGAGGAAGGGTGGATGGGGGACAGAAAGATGAAGAAAGGAAGGGAAAAGAGGTGGAAGGACTACACTTGAAAGAGCTGACATAAAAATAAAGTTTTAATTTTATCCTTGCAATGGGAAGGAATCATCAGAGTCTTCCAAGCAAATAAGGGACATTCTGCAATGTATGAGTTATATATGGGACCAAACGAATCTTTCGTGGCTGGAGGTGGAAAGATCCATTAGAACTCTGTTAGGACATTTAGAAAATGCCTTGACTAGGGTAGTGATCTAAGTAAACTTCCTGGACAAAGTGACCCTTCAAGTGAGGCTAATTCAACTTAGCAAAGGGAGGCTCAGGGTTGGTGGCAGCTATTGAAAAGCCTGGTTCTCAGATTTGGCTGTCCATCATATCGCCTGATAAAGTTCAAACTTAAGGGGTGGCAGAGGTGGGCTTTACCCCAGATCAATCTGAAGCAAAATCTGTTCTAACCATCCTGCAACTACTGTGCTAATTTTTCTGCTCTCTGACATATGAATCGCAGAGGGAATTTAGTAAATTCTTTAAAAGATCACAAAGCTGCTCAGTGGCACATGGCACTGAGCTTACGCCAGTGTCCCCTGATTCTAAATTCTGATTGCCTTCAAGACAACTTTGAACTTCGTAAATTTGCTTCTCATAGTAGCTCTGGGAGGTATTTGATTTTATCCCCATTTTTCGTATGAAGAAACTTGGGCTACTGTCAAGAAAAGTGGTTGAGTGGATGAAGGAGCTAGGTCACAAGTAGATCTTTCAATGTCAAAGATCATAATTGTCCTTACACCGTCGATGAGTTCGCCCATGGTATCTATGCTAAAACAGAAGCAGCATCTGTCCTAACAGTCCCCATGTGCAGTATAGTACCCGAGAAATTATGATAGATCCCCTACCAAGTACCTGTCCACCCCAGCTCAGCCTAAGAACTGTGCCCATCAAAAAACATGGGTTTCAGAATCCTACAGGCACCTGTGCCTCTACTGTCTTAAGTAGCTACCTGGGCTTATCCCAAGCAGGAACAATAGGATTCTCTGTCCCAGGAACTAGGGCCAGAGGCTGTAGGTAGTTCAGCAAGGCTTCTCAAAAGGTGGTCATGTTGGGGCTGGAGCAGTAGCTCAAGGGTAGAGGGCTTCCTGGGCATGCGTGAGGACTCAGGTTTGAACTCCAGAACCACGTACACAACTAAGTGTCGGAGAAACAAAAACCAGATGAAAAAATAAAATAAAATTGATTCCCTCTCTGTCTTAAAAAAAATGGTCATGTCATCTCAGGACTGGGGATGTCATGCTGGGACAGTCATTGATGACTGTGTATATAAGCAAAAATAAGAAACCAGTCTATTAAGAAAGGAGAGTGCATCAGATCCACCAAGAACAGCAGAAGAGCTGAGATGACACACGACGTGTCCCCAGACAGAGAGGAACAGGAGGAGCTGTCTGTTCTTTGACGATCGTCAGCTCCCCCATGAGACTCAACTGCTCATACGTTCTTTGGGCACACTGAAGCGTCCTGCTTCCTATATGCCTGATCTGCCATTTGGGGCTCGTATTTATACGTATTCTTCTTTCCATTCCCTTTATCTACAGAAGTTCGTTCTGCTTATTGCTCAAAGGAGGGCAGCGTCTGAGTGGTAAACCAAACACTTCTTGTCCTTCATTTTCTTTTCAAAACCCAGTGTGCGAGGTATTTTCAGGTGTTAACAGAAGCATGAATGTTCAGCCTGAGACATTTCCCTAGTCTTGGGGGAAGGAGGTGAGGATTGCATGAATGGGTGGGTGTATTATCTGTGACCTGCCGTGAGACCCCTGCAGCCCACTTCCAGCCACATCAGCAAGAAAGCACAGAGGAAATGGCTTCGTGGTGGGGAACATCAGGACAACATGACTGGGAGAATGAAATGAAATCCATCTGCAGGCAAAGACCGTGTGGGCAGACACCAGGGACAGCCAGGAGCAACCTGTGAAGACCAGGAAATGCTGGGCGCCGTGGCGCACGCCTCCAATCCCAGCGGCTCGGGAGGCTGAGGCAGGAGGATCGCAAGTTCAAAGCCAGCTCAGCAACTTAGCAAGATCCTAAGCAACTTAGCGAGACCCTGTTTCAAATAAAACATGAAAAGGGCTGGCTCAGTGGGTAAGTGCCCTTGGGTCCAGTTCCTGGTACAAAAAAAAGAAAGAAAGAAAGAAGGAAGGAAGGAAAGAGGGGGAAAAAAGACTGGGAAATTAAATCCAGGCATCCATTGCACTGGTACCTTCCTGCAGCATAACATCAAAACTGCTCCCCCTAGGGCTGGAGCGGTGGCTCAGTGGTTACGCGCAAGTACCCGGGTTCAAATCCCAGCACCCACATACACAGCTAAGTGTTGGAGCAACAAAGCCATGGGAAAAACTCAATAAAAATTGATTCTCTCTCTCTCTCTCTCTCTCTCTCTCTCTCTCACTGTCCTTCTCTTTAAAAAAAAAAAAAAGAGGCTTGATTATTTAAAAAAAAACTGTCCCCCTAAACATGGTGTCCCCAAGGAGGAACTGGAGCTAGTTAAAGTTTCTAGAGGATCAGAGAGTTGGAGAGAGAGATTAATTGCTCCAGAAAATAAACAAAGATATTTCTTGTACTTTCAAGATTTCAGGCTAAAATTTTCACCCACTGTACTTAAAATAACCGTGCCCTTTCCTGAAGGAGGCTCAAGTGGGTCACTGTTTGTGACAAACTGCCCTCGACCAAGAAAGCCCATGTGGGAAATAAATTAGCCATAGCCAAACAGACTTTCATCAATACACTTTTACTGCCTCGGCAGCCGGTTCATCTGGTTCTTACAGCAAAGTTCTAAAACTGCAGCTTCCTTGCCAGACCGGGTTAGTTAAGTTCAGTGTGTTTTATGTCCCCAAAGCTAGTCTAAAGCTGATCAATTTTCTCCCAAGGATACATCTTGAATATTGTGTTGTCTGGTTGGACGATCGATGTCCATGGAGTCCCGGTCTGAACTCTGTTAATTCTGTGTTGCCCTTGACGTTTCTGAACCGTTCGCGGCCATTCCTGGACTCCAGGTGATCTGATAGAGCCTGTGTCGCAGATGATGTGGCTTCCAGTGCAACTCTCAGGCTCTAAGGTCAAGAGAATCGAGCATGACCACATCCCTTCTGCCCAACTGACTCTGAGCCTGCACTTTCACATCCGGGCTCTCTCATGGTCCATGGCACCAACACTAGTCCAAATGACACCCTCGTGCCCTTCAGATAGTCACAACACTGGAGTCCCTGATTACCTGCAGGAGAAGGAGCCACAGCGCAAGGTGAAGTTCTGTTTCTCCCCTGTGATTAACATCCTAGGATGCCTTGCCCCCCAACACCACCCCCATTATGCCTGATTCATTTTTAAAATCCAGCTACTGAAAGAACAGTTTTAGCCGGGCACAGTGGCTCACACCTGTAATCCCAGAGGCTCAGGAGGCTGAAGCAGGAGGATCACAAGCTCAAAACCAGTCTCAGCAACTTAGCGAGATCCAGTAACCTAGTGAGAACCTGTCTCAAGATAAAATACAAAAAGGACTGGGGATGTGGCTCAGTGGTAAAGTGCTTATCTGGCATGTGCAGGGCCTGGGTTCGATCCCCAGCACCACGTATACAAATAAATAAAGGAAAAAGAACAATAAAAAAAACCTGATGGAAAAAATGGGCTGGGGATGTGACTCGGTGGTTAAACTTTGGTTCAATCCCTGGTACAAAAAAATTTTAAAAAGAAGAAAAGAAAAAGTACAGTTTTAGGAACAGATTGAGTGGTGTGTGCCATCGTTTAAGACCCTATTCCTTTGACTCTTTGTGTCTGCTCTTGAGAAATAGATGATGATGATGATAGATAAAGAGATAGATAGATTATAGATAGATAGATGACAGAGATAAATGATACATAGATAGATGATAGATAGATAGATGACAGATAGATGATGATAGATGATAGATAAAGAGATAGATAGATTATAGATAGATGACAGAGATAAATGATACATACATAGATGATAGATAGATAGATGACAGATAGATGATGATAGATGATAAAGAGATAGATAGATTATAGATAGATGACAGAGAGATAGATAAATGATACGTAGATAGATGATGATAGATGATAGATAGATGATAAATAAATAGATGGATGATAGACGAGAGATGATAGATGATGATTGATAGATTATATAGACAGATAATAAATAGATGATAGATAAATGATACATAGATGATAGATAGATTTCAGATAGATGATGATAGGTAGATGATAGATAGATAAATGATAGATGATGATGATAGATAGATGATAGATTATAGGTAGATAGATGACAGAGAGACAAATGATACATAGATGATAGATAGATGACAGATGATGATAGATGATAGATGATAGATGGATGATAAATAGATGAGAGATGATAGATGATGATAGATTGATAGATGATATAGATAGATAATAAATAGATGATAGATGGATAAATGATACATAGATGATAGATAGATTTCAGATAGATAGATGATGATAGGTAGATGATAGATAAATGATAGAAGGTAGATGATAGATGATGATGATAGATAAATAGATAGATGATAGATAGATTGAGAGAGAGAACAGGGCTATAGACACACCCACCCATACACCCACACCCTCTGTATGTGTATGATTTTTTTAAATGCATGGCCCTTATTGATAAAGAAAAGAAAAGAAAATCTCCATTCCGTGTTCAGTTTGATCTTCTCAGGCCCTGGCGACAGGGGAAGTTGGGGAGAAGGTTCCCTTGCCGTCAGCTCCCGGGATTCCTGTTACAGCAGAAGCTTCCCGTGAACCCTGTCCTAAAAGCACCAGCACCATCAAATCTCACGCTTGCTGCTTGCAAGCCCTCAGGTCTGCGCAGCGATTGACCTCAGAGGCTCCCTCTAAGCACCAGTCTCCCTCAGCCAGTTAAACCAAATGTATTCAGCCGCACACTTGACAGAATATACCGGCCTGAATTACTGCAAACAAATTACCCAGGGCTGCTGTACGCTCCATCATCTATCCATGCCATACTCGGGAACTCAATTTCGTGTTTGGGAGATAGCGAGGGCATGACTTGGCATAACAAAGGCAGGGCGGGCACAGCCTGCTGGATTTTAGCCACCAGCTCCAGTGCATCCTTCATTAGCGGGGTCGGTGCAACAGAGAACGAGAAACGCAGAATCTGATTAGAAGGAGAATTTATCACCCTGCCTGGAAGAGTGAACAAAACAGAGGAGCTGTCCATCACAGAGGGCTGTGGCACCACCGGGGGAGCAGCATCTGCTGCACTGGCTCAGAGTGCACCCCAGACAGGGAAGAGCACGCAGACAGCTTCCAGATCACCTCTGTGTCCTGCTGGGTCTGGGGCCACAGGACAGTTGCCCAAATGGACCAGGAGTGCCCAGGGCCCTGTAGGTCTTTGGAAAGGGGTGTGTGTTAGAGATTTATTACTGACCCACCAAATGCTCCTGTACCTGTCCCAGAAATCCCAGCCCAGTGGGAGGGTCCCCCTTCCCCACTCCACGGACAGCAGGTGTGGTCATGTGAGTTGCTTAGGCCAGGAGGATGGAAGAAGAGGTGTCACTCCCAAACGCCAGCTTTCAGGGACCGTGTGCGCTTGTCTTTCCTCCTCTCCAGCAGAGCCGTGGTGACCCCAGTGGAGGAAGCTCTGTTAACCCGACTCGTGCGTGCAGACAGTGTTCTGAACTGCAGTGAGTCATGTCGGCTGTGCAAGCATTTGTGAGTATAAGTTACCGAGACTTGAGAGTCGCTTATTATCCCCACTGCCTCTAGACTACCCTGATTGGTGACATATCCATCAGTCTCCCCACACATGCCTCCATTCTGTGCTTTCTTCAGTTGTAAATGCTGCCCCAGTGGGGCTGCTGGGGCCATCTTGCTTTTTGAGTTTTGGTGAAATGCCTCTTCTAGATTCCACGCACAGCTCGTTCTACCTGGATGGTAGTGCTTATTTCACAGGATTAACAAGACACAAAATTTTGTGATGGCTACCATGCTGGATTCCCCAACAAACTCTTCACTTCAAACATGATGCTGAGATATTGGGTCAGGTTTATCACACCTGACTTCATTTTCCAGCAATCAAATCCCTTCCTGGGGAGTCTCTCAGGATGTCATAAATACTCTTCTGAAACATACTCTCACTATGTCCCCAACTTTCTCAAATATATGGGAAGTGATATTCAAAATATTCAAGAGTTATGAAGGTGTAGAATCCTGATATAAAGCTGCACCCAAAAATGTCATCCCATACTAAACATTAGATTACATATATACCAATATTTTTGTCACATAATTTTCTATGGCTCAGATAAGATTCAAGGTTCATATGATGGGAGCTCGGTCCTCAGGTTGGTGATATTACAAGGTGGTATGAAGCTTTAAGAGGGGGGACCTCCTGGAAGTTCATTACGCTATTGAGACTACTGCCTTCAGAAGGGTTTAAAGTGGTCCTTGCTGGTGTGAGTTGATAGAAATATCTGAGCTTGACTCCGAGTCTCTGTTTTCTCCTTTGCTATGTTTGTTTTTTGTCCTTACCCAAACACTCTCACCACTATGACACAGGTTGTAACATCCTGGCCATGAATCCCTCAGCAGGTCCAAGCCAATGCCAACACTTTTCCTTGGGATTTCCAGTACTATAAGCGACATGAACCTCTTTTCTTTATAAAGTAGCCTGCCTCAAGTATTTCATAGTGGTGAAAAGCTGACTAATACATAGTTTTATGTTTTAACTTTTTCCATTTACTTTTCAGTCTATCTAGAATTTATTTTGGTGCATAGTATGAAATAGGAATTTGAAAATTTTCCCAAGTAATTAACCCCAGAGGTAGTTATGGAATAATCTATAACATTTTTACTTATTTAAAAATATGAGGGCTACATTGTCAAATATTTTGAAGAATAACAAGGGATGATAGGAAGGGAGGAGAAGGGGAAATATTAGAACTGAGATAAAGAAAGGTACATTCCAAGCAGTTATGTCATTGTATATAATATAGCTATATATATAAAAAATGTTCTTCATAGGTATAATTATGTCACTGTATTTGGGTTTTTTAGGAACAATATAGGACCCAGAAGAAAGGCAAGGGATCAGGGGTTGGGAGAAGGGAGGTTGAAGGATGTGGGGGGTGATATTGAACAAATTGTATTGCTGAATTGTGTGCATCTAGGAATAGGTGACAATTAATCCCAACATTATGTAAAACTATAATGTACTAATAAAAGTA
>PVKS010034848.1:0-20564 GCA_004027875.1 Aplodontia rufa
ACACCAAAATTCAGTATTAATCATAAGGCAAGAAAGGAGCAGAGGAAAAAGAAGGAAAAGAAAAAAAACCACAAAAACCCACAGCAATGTTAAAAATTTAAAAATATTATTTTCCAGCCGGATTCCCATTTTAAAAAAAAATTTAAAAATTTAAAAAAATAATAATGAAAGAAAAAAAATGAAGAAATGAAAAACAAAAAAAACCCCACAAAACTAGTTGGTACAGTTCTGAGATTTTCTGATCCTTAGATCAGGAGGTATGTATCATGGGGTGGTGCGATCAAATCCAACATCAAGCTGGGGATTCTTTGGGGTTGAGCTTGTTTGGGGAGAAGCAGATTGGTTGAGTCCAGTGGCCTGGATTTTTCTTAGAGGATCTCCTCAAAATTTTCTCTTGCAAAGGGGTATTCAGCTCTCCCTGGGCTGTAATCCTGAGATGATTGCTTTCTGCCAATCCACACTCTAAATATTTCTTGGACCTGGGGCTCAGAAGTTATAGACATTCCAGTTGATCCTATTGTAGATGCATGGGTCTCTGATTGATCCAAGGAGAGTGGCTAGCCTGAGACTCGCTTCCTCAGGATCACTGGTGACACACTCTGCGTGTCTTGTGATCTTCAGAAGTCCCAAGAGCTGCTCTGTGGGGTTGAGTAAAACCCTCAGAAAATGGACCAGATCGTGCCAGTGCTTGTGTGATTCTCTGTTGCAAGCACTAGGAGGCGCCCTGTTAGAGAGGTCCAGGCCTACACAGCCTTGGCTATGCAAGGAGCTCAGATGCTAAGGTGAAGCCCAAGCAACACCATATATTCAAAGCCTCCTGAGGCAGATTTCAAGGAGAGGCTAAAGCAGAGGATCCCCCATAGAGGGATGCTCCCTGCTGTAGCAAGCTCTGTTCACAGGCTCCTCCTATTTGGGTGGGAAGGGGGATGGACCAAAGGGCAGAAGGTCGCCAACTGAGAGGTTTGGGAGCTGGCGAGGTGAATCGCAGTTTGCTACAGCCCCCAGGGCAGATGGCCAGTTGTTGGGGGGACGGTAACTTATGTTTCTGGTTGCTGGGACTGAGGCCGGGTAATGCCGCTGGGCGACCCGCCCCGCCCTCAGGAACAAGCCCCGCCCTCAGGGACACGTCACAATGACTGCCGCACAGCTATGAGTTCGCTAATGTGAGGAATTAATCCCAGTGCTTTATGCAAGATTAGATAAATTACGAGCAGTCAGATCAGGGAGTTCGCAGCTGGCCGGGTTAGGGTACGTGGTTAGGAAACTCGCTCCCTTGCTCTGTTTTAGATTCTGGTTTTATGACTGGGGCAGCTGAGACCCCAAGAGCATTTTTTGCTGATCAGCCAGCCCCGCCCTCAGGGAAACGTCACAATCATGCGCTGCTGCTGCTGCTCGCAGGAACAGCTGTAAGTTTGCTAATGTGAGCAATTAAATTCCCAAACTTAATTCCAAGTTCATGGAAATGAAGAGCAGTCAGATCAGGGAGTTTGAGGCCAGATTAGGGTATTTGATTAGGAAACTTGCTCCGTTTCCTCCCCTGTGGCGAAGTTCCCCTCCCCCCAGGTGTGGGGCAGGACACACGGGTGCCACAAACTTCCTCCTTTATTTTCGTTAATGCTCCACACTATTCCTTTGGAGTTAAAAAATTAGCAGGTGGTAACGTTCGCCCACACTGGGAGCTTAGTCCTACCGTGGGAATCCGCGTGCAGACCTGCAGCGTGAGGTGACTCTCAGGAGTGTCTCGGAGTCACTGCTGCTGGGGTGGCCTCCATCTTCTCTTCTGGATTTAACTTTTTAATATATAAATTTGTTTAAATACTACCACAAAATATTGATCGTATTTTTAAAAGACTAAAGAAGGTGAGGAGGAAACATGATTTTAATAAATTAAGTGAGTTGCAGAGGATCACCCAGCTCCTCAGTGGCAGAGCACGTGTGGATTTCAAACTCTGGCAGTCTGTTTCCATAGCCCAAGCTCTTACCCTCTATTCTCAACTTGATCTGCCCACCGCTATTGTTGAATTAAGATATGCCCTCTCCTTTATCCTGTTAAAGTGGGATATTTCCAGTAATTTTGTTAGTTTTAGTATAACTGGCACTAAAGATAATTGTAACAATGAGGGTCTTAGTTTTCAGTTTGTTCTGGCTGGACCTTCCCATTGGTTAGAAGGATGTTTCAGTATACTGGACATCCCCAACGTTTCATAGGAAAAAGATGACAGAGATAATAATTAAAATACCACCAGGAATTATTCAACATTCATACAATTACATGTTAAAAAGCATAAATGCTAAAATATTAAAGGACAGATTTTTGTCTTCCAGAGAAGACCCTTAAACTTTCTGAGTGAAAGAGTATAACTACACTGGTCTCTGGGTCTCATTTTGTTGGTATCTCATTCATTCTTATAGCCAATGAATAGACAACACTTTATACTTTCTGCATAGCATGATTTTATGTAGATTATACAGTTGACCATATTCTCATTTTGTCACAGAAGTTGCAAGCGCCCATATTTATCAACAAGAGGGCAGTCTTGATTCTATTATGAGCATTTTCTCCCTGCCTAAGGCACACCAACTGTCTCAGTAACATGGCTTACATAAATACTTTATCTCAAAGGGCTCTGAGTGATGTGCCACTTTTCCATGCTGTGACTGAAAGTATCCACTGCTGTTGAGGCATGGAGTTGGATTTTAGTATAAGTCAGACTTAGAAAATCCTCTTTTCTCTGCCAGACAGGAATAACTGAGGTGCAACTGAATTATACTTTTAATTTCCCACAGTCAAAAAGTACTCATGTAGGGCTTGGAGCTGTAGGTTCTGCGGTAGTGGCGCTAGTCTGGCATGTGCAGGGATGCGGGTTTGAAACCCAGCACCATGTACACAATGAAGTGTCAGAGCAAGGAGAGTCACATGAAAAGCTAAATAAAAGTGTCTCTCTCTGGCTATCTCTGACTCACTCTCTCACACTGTCCCTCTCTGTCTTTGGAAAAAGAGTATTCACATAGACATCCCCTTTGCATTTCCTGAAAAAGTACTAATATAAAAACCACTGAGTAGTGTTGAGAGAAAATAACCTTTCAGACTTTTGGATCAAACAGATTTAGAATCAAATTATGATAGTACCACTTACCACCTGTGTGATTCTCTGCTGCATGTTTAAAACCAACTAATAATACTTCATATTGATAAGAATATTAGCTAAGATAAGAAACAAAACATTTGACATCCTTTATGTAAAACCATGACCAATAAACAGTAATAATAGTGTGTGTTAGAAATAGTTCATGTACATGGAATATAAAAACAGAACTGAATTTAATTCTGAAGAAATGTTTTGATCAATGTAATTGCAGGACTAGGAGGAGGGTCATCTTCATGACTAACTGATGATGTCAATGCCTCTGAGCCTTGCTACTTTTGTGAAGTTTGTGGAAATTTTTCCCAATTTTATCCTCTATCATTTGGCTTTATCAGACAGACCATGGGAGAAAAAAAAAAAAAAGAAGCTCTTGTGATCCATGGTTCACACTCTAACACCACAATGTGAGAGACAGAGGAGATGTCTCTTCTCTCTTTATAAATCTCATCAAACCTGCTCATTGACCAATCATTCTTAGTAGCTAGAAGTACGTCATGTATTGATTGGCTTAAGCCTAGAAAAATGTCAATCATTATAGGAAGAGGAATGGGAATTACCATTACAAAAACAGGTCAGGTAAAGAAATCTGAAGTCGATAGAGGGTATTTTCAGGGAGGGAGAAAAGGTAGGGTTAGATTCATGAGAGGTGACAAATACAATAATTTCTATTTGACTTTATTTTTATAGAGTATTCTTGATGGAATTTTTTCCTGTGAAGTAATTAATGAGAATCTTAACATGTTTGAATTATTTATTCACTATATAATAAAAAATATGTGGGAATGATATTTCTCAGCCTATTGATGGATAACATGTCAAAAAATAAAAAAAATTTGAGATCCCACAATCATGAAAGTGTAAATCCAATTTGAATACATGTCTATCTGAATGAACAATAAAAGGATATGTGGTGATGCTTTTCACAAAGTTATGAATTATTACAGTTTTATACTTTAAAGAATGAAACTTGAAAATGATACTTGAAATTCTACAAAATATGTTAGTGGCATTTGAAGGGCTCTAAAAGTAAAATTAATAGATAATTAACAATTAAAATTTGTGTTATAAATCTTTTTAAAGGTATATATATTTATAACCATAATTAAATTACATTCCAGTGTTTTTTGATTCATTTGGCTGATATTTCTTTTGTCTGAAATAGGAATAATGATATAGAATTTGATTAATTATTATCATTTATAAACCAGTCTTCTGTGTAAATCTTGCAACAAATGCATCATAATACTGATGATCATCCCTTGCTTTATTAAAATTCACAGATTTCCAAATTTCCTGATCACAGTGTTCATCCCATGCCCTACTGTGTGGTTATGAAGTCTAACACTCTCAGATTGCAAAGGACATTTTCGTCTGTTGAGATTTCTACCCCACATTCCATATTTAGTCTCCTAATGGTGGATATTATTTACATATCAATGAAAAATGATATGTTTTTTAAATTGAGTTTTTCATGTTAGTTTGATTTCACCAATTTATAATGATGAAAAGTAATAAAAGTATTGAATTTAAACTAGAACAACTGAAGGCAAAATTTGGGAATGGTTACATTCATTTTTAGGGAACATTTATAATGTGAGTAGATTCTTGTTGTGCAAGAAAGACCTTATGGAGAATCTTATAAGTTCAAGTAATATGTGAAGATCACATTTTAGAATATCTGTATTAATTTGTTAAAGAGAGCTTGTATAACTTTTACTTGGATATAATCAGATCTCATTTTCCCTATTTGTCAATAGTGTCTATAATTTTCATTGTGCTGGTATTGTGTATCTATCCAAGGAAATTTTTCACCTACCTCTGTGTTTGATCAATAGGTACAGAAAGTTAATTCAATGTAATCAGATCATTCCTTTTTCATATATTTTATCTTGTTTTTCCTTTAGTTTTCTTGATATTCTATCCAAGGCACTAAAAGCAGCTAGAAATGTTGCATTTACTCTGTAGTTAGCAGAGAAAAAAATCTATTCCAAGACTACAGTTCAATTTTATAAACAGGTATTAGAGTGTGAAGATGAAAGACTGTTCTTTACTAAAATCTGAACCAAGAAAGCATATAGACTTTCTACTTGATTTTGCCAAGAAAACTCAAGTTAGTCTCCCTAGAAGGAGATAACAATGATATCTATTTGGCTAGTATAACAAACCAAGTCTCTTTTCCCTTAGTGAAAGGATGCAAAATTCTGTTTAAATAACTTTATAGTCACTGGGGAAGACCAAAAGGTTTCACATCATCTGCTTCTTGTTATAAACAGAAAGATTTGAAACACTGAAATCCCTTAGCCCAGTCAGAGTAGTCATCCTTGAAATAGCTGGAGAGTGGTGAGCAATAAATATTTACTCTCTTCAAAACTGCAAAATAAAGATGCTACATTGTGCTCTGTTAAAATTAAATAGATTAGTGCTGGACACAACCAGCATATATAGGCTGGGCACTGACAGTCAGCTGAGAAGCTGGGGCTGCCAGTGGCAGTTCCAGAAGCACAGCAAGAGATTGATTAAAGTGAGAATTCTACCATCTGTGGTCACGTTATGCTTGGGATAGTTCATATATCTGCAAGCGCAGCAGTAAATATGCCAACAGAGGCAACAGGTTTCCTTGAAGCAGAAAAGAAAGTGGAGTCAATCAAGCTAAAGCTATCACTTAAATCTGATCGTACAGGATTCATGGAAAAGAGCTGACTTTGGCATTCTGTGTGAAAAGACCATCCATGATGGAAATATTATTCTAGAAAGATGATTCTTATTGGGAGGATTTATGATTAACTTTTTAATTTGTTCTAATATTTTTCCAATTAAATCAGTTATAGGCATTTTGGCTGAAAATCAACCTTTACATTAGGAGGCAATATTTTTAAAAAGGGTTTGGCTGAAAGTGGTTATGTTTTATTTGGATGAGAATAAGAAATAGAGAAGGAAAAGATGGAGAAGAGGAATAATTGTACAAAAGACAGCTCTTTTCCAAAAATCCAGTGTTGTTGCTTATGAACAATCTCTTGAGCCTGTAAAATCCTATGAGTCAGGATTATCAGTCAATCTTTCATTTATTAATTCAACAATGTATGTTGTGTGCTTCCTTTGTGTATAGTGTCAGTGATGAAGCCTAAAGGCAGACAAACGTTCCAGACCTCCAGGAGGTTACATTCTCAATGTACTAGAATTTCAGCAGTATACACAATTGTTATAAACCTATATATATAAATATTGAAAATTCTTAGATCAGAATAATCCAGTAAAAAGCAGCACCTCAGGGGCTAGAGCGGTGGCTCAGTGGTTGCCTGGTATGCACAAGTACATAGGTTCAAACCCAGCACCTGTGTACACAACTAAGTGCCAGAGCAATGAATGTCATGTGAAAAACTCAATAAAAATTGATTCTCTCTGTCTGTCTCTCTCTCTCTCTCTCTCTGTCACTGTCCTTCTCTCTTTAAAAAAAAAAAAAAAGCAGTACCTCAAATAAGTATGCAGCTATTCTACCAAGTAACCCCGTTCTTTGTCTCTGAAATAACTACTCTATATTTTCAGGCTCTGCAAATACTATACCTTTTCCTCCTCACTTTCACATGACAACGTTGCCTTACATTTTATGTAGAGAACAAATATCATTTTAAAAGCTGACCATAAGCTTCTCGTGCCCCAAAACACAAATCCACCTGCATCTTCTAGGAACTTCTCCTTTCCATTTTTTTTTTTATTTTCCTCTAAAAGAAATTTGAGGTGGAGTGTATTGGTGCCATGTATTTCATCATTCCACATAACTACCTTCTCTATGACTTTGCCTCTGATTACTTCTCTTATTCCTCTGTCATTAAGCTTTCTTCCTTTTTCTTTCTTTTTTCTCTTTTTAAGAGAGAATCAATTTTATTTAGTTTCCATTTGGCTTTCATTATTCTAACACCTTGTCATGTACATGGTGCTGGGGTTTAAACCTGGAGACTTGCACACGTAAGGCAAGCACCTCCGAGCCACCATTCCATCCCCAGCCACTGCTCCAGCCCCCTTTCTTTCTCTTTCTACAGTATGTGGTTTTTTTATTCCAGAAATCACTGCTTCACATGCTTCGTATCATTTAAAACACAGGAATTTGTAACTCTTCTACGTTACACTGGGGAAAGCCAATGAGGCTATTCAGTGAGGGAAGCAGGAGTGTCCCCTTTTCTCATGCCATCCAGAGCATTGAGACATAACATGGGGGACTAAGCCCTAATGTAAGAAGCTTTACATAATAGGATGCTGTGTTTTTTATAATAAAACAAACAAGCAAATTTTTAAAAGAACCCTCCTTTTTCAAATGTGTCCATTATGTTCCTTTGTGATCTCCTTCACATTTAAAATCTCCCGGTAATGTTTAAAAACATTTTTTCCAATGATTGATCTTTTCATTTCCCCTTAAAATACTGCAATCTAGGTTGCTTTCCTTAGTCTATGAAGCTGCCATTGACAAAGTCACCATAATCTTTATTTTACAAAATTTAATGCATAACTTTTCCTTTTACCTGAAAGCTTCCTTCTCTGAAATTTCCTTGCTCTGGACTTCTATCCTGGCATGTTCCTATGTCTTTCTGAGTATATTATTCCTAAATCTTCTTTGCTGGCTCTTCTGCCTCTACCTGATCAGAGAACTCAGATCCATTCTATTTCTTCTTTCTCCTTTGGTCATTTTACCTAGTCACATAGTTTTCATGACAACATATAAACCAATAAAATAAAATTTAAATCCTTAGTCTCACCAACTCATCTTGGTATTTGTATTTGGATGTTTAAAACTTACTGAATCTAAAACTAAATTCTTCATTTCTTTGTTCCCCAGTCTTCTCCACTTAAATAAAAATTCTGTAAGGCATTCAACTTTGTAGTTAAAAATCTGAGTCATCTGAGTTCTTTTTCTCATCTCCCTAAAAAGTTCATCAGTAGGTCTCAGCACCTCAATTTTTCTAACCCATGCAGAATCCATTTTCTCTTTTATTTTCTGCTACCACCTTAACTTAAGCCACCATTATCTTTCTTCCAAATCACGGACATAAGCTACTGATTTTCATCATCACTTTTCACCTTTCCTCTTGAACCTAGTCTCCTCAGAACAGCAAATTGCTTGGCTTTAAAATATAAATTATTCCACCAAACATTCCAAAGTGCAAAAGATAGCATTTATACTGTCTTATAGCTTATAATGGCCTGAATAACACAGTCTGTGCCTCTATCTTCTATTTTTTGGGTGGGAGGTGTTGGAGGAATGGGTATTGGGGACTGAACTCATAGGCACTGAGCTACATCCCCAGTCCTATTTTTAGATATATATATATATTGAGACAGGGTCTCAATAAGTTTCTCAGGGGCTTGCTAAGTTGCTGAGGCTGGCCTTGAACTTGTGATCCTCCTGCCTTAGCTTGAGCCTCCCTACTTGTTGAAACTACTAATGTATGCTGCCATACCTGGCTCTAAACTCTTCTTGATTACTTCCCCTCTCACTAACACACTCAACCTTTGGAACATGGTTTGTTTTTTAATCAATATTTGGTTATTTGGTATTGGTTTCCTGAACAACAAATCTAAAGTTTGAATTTTTTTTGTCATTCCTACTTATACAATACTGTCCTTTAAGTCCTGATTATATTTTCACTATTTGCTTACCTATGAATTGTCACTCTCACCAGAAAGTAAAATTACAAGGCTCAAGACCATTTATATTCTGCTCATAAACATTGGCAGAATGGTGCCACACAGTAGGTGCTCAAATTTTTTTTTGGCTGAATATGTTCCCTTTCAGTATGGCTGACTCAAACTTGTTTCCCTTTAATTCATTCCTTTCTCAATATTCCAATAAAATATGTGAAAATAATTTAAACAAATAACATAAGGATAATAGACATATTTTTTCACACATCTGAAAAACAAAAGAAATGGTCCTTATAGATTGATTAGGGAGAACAGAGGAAGGCTTGATCTAGAATAAACTTAAATGTGGCTGCAACTGGGGGAGGAGGCCAACTTGAGTAGCAAGCTCAGCCAAAGCGGAGGCAGAGAGATGTGGCAGAAAGCAGAGACTCTAACAAGACCTGAAATTATAAAACTATTAGAAACCAAAAATCAAAACTAAATTTTTTTGAGTGGAAATTTCTGTTTAAATTTAAAAAATGATTAAATTACAAACAGTTGACTAATATGAGTACCAATCAAAACTTTGATATGGCTTTAATTAAAAAATAATTGAGACTGTTGGTTCAGTCTTAGAATAAATGATGAGCCTACATCCATAATATTTATATGAAGTTTTGAGTTGTGTGTTTTAATGTGCAATAAATATAGTACATGAATAATATTGATGAAAGCTTTCCAGCATCTGAAAGGATTAAGCAGAGGCAATTGACCAGGATGGCACTATGGGTCCTCTCTGCTTGGCTACACAGTAGATAGGTTTCTTCCTGATAGTAAACCCCTGTTCTCCCTTTTCTGGGAGCAAATCATTTAGATCACTTGGAATGATTAATTCTTTCTCGGTCCCTTAATATGTAAATACTCTTCCAGAATCTAGCCAGTGTCCAAACTCAGTCATGTCTTTCTAAAAGATTAGGAGTCATTCTTCTGAAATGTTATCAAGAAAAATAATGCCCCTATCTCCCAGTCTCTGTAGGAAGGTAGGAAACCGCCTTCTTCAAATGCAAATCAGCAAACGCATATTATTAACAACTTCTACCTCACTAACTTCCTCCAGTGATTTCTCACTAGTTTACCTCAGAGCTTAAAAGGTCTTCCAGCTTTTATTTCAACAGATTTGAGTTTGATCACTTTCCCCTATTTCAGTAGTCCTGAATAACATTCCTTGCCTGTTTTACTTTGGTTCAATTTTTCTTTAACAGAAATATGTCTTCACATTTGCCTTTTCATAGAAATTGTGGAGACTGTTTTTAGATAAATGTGGTCTTCTTTGTTTCTCAGTTTATAATTGTGAACCTGATCATTTCTATTGATATTCCAAAATTCTATGTGATTCAAAACACTTTTATTTCAGGATTTAAAAAACTGAAATATTGTGAATGGAAAGTCCACATAATGTAAGGAGAAACTGATAGATGGGAAAACATGTGTAAGGAAAATAATCAATTTTGTGAATATGGCTTTCCCTTTTTCTATTTTCATCCCTTCCTCTTTCCTTCCTATTCACCTGCCTTCTATTTTTTTCCATTCATCTTCATTTATTCATTTCTTTCTTCTTTCATTTTTGTAGGTTTCTCTTCTCAGGTAATTAGAGTAGCTTAAAGGACACAATCTGTTTTCCAATATGTTTCAATTATCTGTTATAAAGCAGAAAAAATCAGTGAACTTTGGGAAATTTCACATGACTCATAGAATTTACACTAAACATAATTTCTATTACATTTATTAAATGTCTTGATCATATTTGAGACAATACTATGTCTTCAGTTGATTATCTTGCTTCCTATCAAACATAGAGGAAATAAGAGGTAATCCATAACATTTTAGAATCACAAGGGTCTCCCAATCTGTCTTGATCTTGACAAACTGCACAACAATTTACTTTGAGCCAATTTCAATTTCCAAATTATTTATTGCCTCCATTTGTTGTTATAACATTTCACAGGTCAAGGTGAACTTACAATGTTAAGTATGTTAGTATCATTGTTAATAGTGCTGCTAGTTCATCCAAAGACCAGTATTGGCAATTATAGAATCAAATGTCTATACGAATCAAATCAGGTGCTTGTTAGAAGTACAAATATCTGAACCCACTCCCCAGCAATTCTGATTCTAGTTACTCAGAATGTACAGTATGAACAAGCACCTTAAATCTTTGGTTCATATAAGAGAATGAAAGTTTGAGAAATATCAATGTAATATAGTCTGAGTATGAAGTGTTCCCCATTTTCTCCTGTTAAATTGGGAAGGTTCAGAGACAGATGATTGGATATTGAGAGCTGTGATCTGATCACTCAGTCCCAATTTGAGTGGACTGACTGGATGGTAACTATAGGCAGGTGAGGAGCTGCTAACGGAGGTAGGTAATTGAGGTCATGCCCTGGAAGGTGTAGCATCTCCCCTGCAACCCCTTCCTATCTCTGTCTTTGCTTCCTGACCCCACAATCAGGAATGTTCTACCTTCATGATGTTCTGCCTCACCTTAGGCCCAGAATAATGGACTGGGCAGTCTATGAACTGAGACCTTTGAAACTGAGAGTCCCAAATCAACTTTTCCTCCTCTATGTTGGTCTTGTCAGGTATTTTGTACACAGCGCAAAAAAATATCTAAAACAAAGGTGGAACACAGTATGCACATATGAGAAAATTGGAAAAGTAAAAATCTGAAAAAATTGGCTGTGTAAGAGAGGTAAAATTGGAGAGAAAATATACATGCATGTGCTTATTAAATAAGAATAAATGAAAAAAGAGGCACATGCCTCGCCCCCACCACACAGACCTCCCATACAACTTCATTCTGAACCTTGGTTGACTGTGTCTGCCTTGCATAAAAGGAAGCTATATTTCAACCATTCCATTCTTTTAAAGTAAAATCTGTTTAAATTGCACTAATTTAGTAAGTTAATTAAATACAAATGAAATTTCATTCCTAGCCCTTTTCACCAGTCCTACATTTATGCTCTCATGTGGTCATATGTATTGTACACCCAAGCATTTTCATTCTATTTACATTAAGAAAATTGTTATACAACTTTTTAACCAAATTCTTCCTCAATTCCCTTTCTGCAATGTTAGTAGCTCTTCTATAAAATTTCAAATAATGTACTATATTAAATGTATTTCTTTTGTTTCTCTTAGGAGGGGCAGTCAATTGGGAGAAATAAGTGATAAATGGGCTGATAATGCAGTGTCAGGAAATATATATTATTGACTTACTGCCTACTCTTGAAAGGAATAAACACACAAAATAGTCACAATAGAAATAGAAAAAAATTCTAAATAGCTTTTTATGGCAAGGCATTTCCAAAATCCAACATCCCATGGAGAATGGTCATGACCTCTATTTGAAGAGTCCAGATCTATGCTGTTCCCACTCACATGAGTATGAAATAGCATTGAAATGGCATTTTCCAAGAGATAATCACAATATTTGTTTTCCAAAAACAATTGTGTAACAATAAAATGTTTAGCCTTATGTCATAGATAAAGATTTGGAATAGTTTACCAACACCTTTAGCAATCATACACTGCCATGGGGCTTTGCCCCTGTAACTGGTATTGACATTACACCCCGTACTACTTTTTTTTTTTAAGACAGAAGTACAGTTAGAGAGGGAGAGAGAAAGAGAGAGTCAATTTTATTTGGTTTTCCATGTGGCTTTCATTGCTCAGAGGCTTCATTGTGTATATTATGTGGGGGTTTCAACTCGTGTACTCACACATGCCAGGCAAATGCTGTAAACACTGAGCCGCTACTCCAGCCCCACCCCCAGTACTACTCTCAAAGTCTGCCTTCTGGGTTTAGTTGGAAGATAGGATACTGATATTTTAGAGTAATAGTAACATGATTTATGATACATGTCAGATATTATCTATGTTCTCTTTTCTTCATTTTGTGCTGTTATACAAAGTAAGTATTGCATATATGCCTATAATTCATAAATGATTTCTACAAATCAAACGACAAGGAAGTGCATAGAAAATGTGAATCACATATTTAGGGCTTTAGTTAAATTTTTATTTCTTACCTTCACTCTCTTAGATCATGTTGGTGGTAAGGTTACTCTAATTGGATATTGGATTAGGTCCCTAACCATTGTCTGTGCCCCTGCACACTTGATGTCTTCCCGCATCCCAGGACCTCCATCTGTCCATCAGAACCATTGTCTGTTTCCCTTTGTGTTGAGAGTTTTGATATGATCTAATGATCCATTACAGAATTATTTTTGTATATGGGGAAATCAAATACAGCAACATAGTATATGCACTATTAAAATATATATATATATATCTATATATCTCAGGGAGTCTCTTTCACCACACATCTAAATCAATAGATATATTATGGCACTGAGTGAAATGAAGTGGGACCATATGTGCAGATAATCAAATTACAAAGACTCGTGGGTGGCAATAATTTGCTTATGCACCTCCATTATCTTGCAATTTCAGTTTTTCAACTCACCTTTCTAGCTTTGGTTACCTTAAATTCTTAAAGTACATCATTTCACAACATTTCTTATTTATTATGTGCTGTATAATGTGCTTACTGGTGAGGGATTATCATTGTCAGACCTAACATTATGTGATTCAAATACATTCTAGCTATTTAAAGTACCATGAATGGAAAGCACAATCATAAATGCTCAGCCTCATTCAATTCAATTTTTAAAACTTATTTAATGCCTCAGAATTTTCATTGACAATGAAGAATAATTTTTAGTTAGGTTTTTTTTTCATGCTTCTCAGAAAGGTTTTTCTTAATTTCTCCTGAAGATCAGTATTAAAACACCCAAATTATTAATATTTATACATTCTTTTATTAGAATCCTCTTTCTCTAATTAACTATATATATACATCTTATTAGTATCTTTAGAGGCTAAATGAAATGTTTAGTTAATTGTCCCTAGTTTTTTTCATGTTTGTATACATTAACACAAATAAGTTTTTATTTCAAAAAGCACCTACAAAGAAAGGATCATGGGGGGCTGAAGTGGTGGCTCAGTTGTATCACGCTTGTCTGGCTTGAGTGAGGACCTGAGTTTGAACCCTAGCACCATGTACTAGGTGTTGGAGGAACCAAAACCAGATGAAAAACTAAATGTTTGATTTTTTTCTCTCTCCCTTTCTCTCTCCCTCTCTCCCTCCCTTTTTAAAAAAGAAGAAGAAGGGACCATTTGATGGGAGGAGGGAGGGGGAGTGCTTCGGTGGGATATTGGCCAAATTATATTGTTATATTATGTGCATGTATGGATATGCAGCAACAAAATCCATCATTATGTACAACTTTAATGCAACAACAAAATGAGACAAAAGAAATCTATAAAAGAAAAAAACACTAACTGAACTGAAACTGTTCAGCCTTACGAAAGCAAATTGTGTGCAGCTCTTCACAAAACTGTGTTCACTGACATTACATTAACAATTTCCAAGAATCCATTATGGGAATATTTACACCAACATAATTGGGAATTGGATACATGGGCTTTTGTTTTTCCCGGAGTTAAATTTTCAGCCCCTTTCTTATTAATTACCAGATACCAACCTTGTCCTCAAAGACAAACTTATTCACGAGTGGTGGGGAAAAAAAACAAATAAATCTTCAGATTTTCATGCTGAAAAGATAATTCTGGACACAGTGTGGAAGTTGCTAATTTAAGGATAAAACTAACAGCATCAGATCTCCTGGAAATGATAGAAATCTGGCTGAATAGTGTTGGAGATCTAAACTGGGACAACAAAACGGGAAATGTAAAGGTGGACATAGACTTTTACAGGAAATTGACTTAAAACTAATATATCAGTCTTCACGGTAGTCACACTGCAGCATGAGAGTTGAACTGCAGCAGAAATTGCTTTGTCACACCAATTAACTAGATAAAATATTTGAGTGAACTTTTTAGTACATCAAAGAATTAATCTCTAAGGGAAGTAGAAAGAAAGAGAAAAAGGTAGACCGTTTCTATGTTATAAAGCAGGGAGAGAGATCCAAAGCAGAGTCGAGTTCTTGCTGATTTAGAGAAGAAATAGGAGTTCTATGTGGCTGATATTGCAGTAATATATAGTCTAAAGTGCCAGAGAGGAAGAAGCTGTTGATTAGGAGGATTGCTGTGGGGGCAAAGACAACCCCCCCCCATACACACACGGGTAGGGGATGGAGAGAGAGAGAGATCTTCTCAGGAGTTTCCATGAATCTCAGGCAAAGTACTTTTGTTCTTGTGTGAAACATCACCAGAACTGGCTATTAACTAAAGAACTACCAGAAAGAAAGTACCATACAAGTCCCAGTTCTCCTACAATAATAATAAGAGCGCCTGACCCACTAGCATTCTAAAGATTGAAAATTTACTAGGTATTACTTAATGTCATCAAAAGGCCTACGCATTAGTATTTTTTTCAAATTAGCTCCAGAATAAAGACTGCTCTTGACCCATCTGACAAAGTTAAAGCAAAGCTTTGAAAGAATCAAATTACAAGCAAGAGAAAAAATCCTACACTTTATATAAAAATTAAAATACAGCATTCAATCATGGAACTTGCCAATGAAACCTATGTGATATGCAAACAATCAGAAAAATATAACCAAAAACCAGGAGAAAAATCAACTGGAAGAAAAAAAATAAAAAAAATATAAATAGACACAGAAATGGAAGAGATTAGTCACAAAGGATGTTAAAATAACTGTTATAAATGCTAAAATACATGAAGGGGAAAAATGAACACACTAATAAGAAAGTGAAGAATACAATAAATCAAAGGAAACTGTATCCATGAAAGATATGTGAAATGAACAATGCATAGAGAGTAATTGCGATTTTAATACCACAGAAGAAAGCATTAACCATTATTTAACTTGAAGACATAGCAACATAAGCAACTCAAAATTAAGTGCAGAAAAATAAAGATTGAAAGAAAAAAAGATGAACAGCACCTCAATAAGGAGGAGGGTCTAACTTCAGTATAGAGAAGGTAAAAGAAATGGCAAAAAAATTTTGAATAAAAATATTTAATTTTTTCCAAATTTGATGAAAACTACAAATTAATGAATAAAAGAAACACCACAGATCCCAAGCAAAGCCTGAATAAGACAAAGCCAACCAAATAAACAAACAAAAAGCAAAGAAAATCATCCTAAGCCAGAAGTTGGGTGAAAAGAGTAGAATCTGTTAACATTCATGACAAAGAGGAATGAGAAGTTTTCTTGTCAGAGCCATTAAAACAGAAGGCATTGAAATCATACCTTTAAATTTTTAGAACAATAGAATAATAAATCCAACAATATAGAAAGCTGTATAAAGATATTTTAGATAGAAATATCTGAGAGAATTGAGAGGTGGAAATCCTGTCCTGTAAGAGAGATCTTCAGGAACTCTGAGAATGATATCAGATTAAAACTGTGACAACAAAAAGAAATAGAAAACCCGCAAGATATGATAAATATAATGAATTTTTATATCTGAGAGAACTGAGTTGGAAATCCTATCCTATAAGGGAGATCTTCAGGTGGTCTGAAAATGATAGCAGATTAAAATTGTGTCCACACAAAGAAATAAAAGAACTATAAGATGTGATAAATAATAATAATCAATTTTTAAAACATTTTCATTATTTTGTTACTTTTTATTTTTCATTGGTGCTTTATAATTTTACATAATGAAGAGATTTATTGTTAAACATTCATACATGCACATATTATATCTGTATATTTTGGTCCAAAATCCTCCCTTGGGCTTCCACCCCCTTTTCTTCCTCTCCCTGGTCTCATTCCTCCACTGATGCCCCACCCCCACCATATATATAAATATATATGTGTATATGAGTGTATATATATAGAACTTTCCTGTTTTAAATGCCTGCATGGGAACTATTCGGTATCTCAGAGGTACAAAGTACACCATACAATGCTTATGTCACACATTTTCCCTTTGCATCCTCTCCCTCCCTCCTTTCCCCTGCTCTCCCCCCACAACCAAGCTTCCACCAGTTTGTTAATCTGTGTTTGATGAATCTATTTTATAAGCTTACCCTTCCCTCATCCTTCCCTTGTTTACTCTAGCTTCCACAGGTGAGAGAAAGCATTCCACCTTTGAATTTCTGAGTTTGGCTAATTGCACTGAGCCTGATGTTCTTCTTTCCCAAGAAAAGCCAGAATTTATTTCTTTTTATTGCTGCATAGAACTCCATTGTATGTGTATATACCACAGTTTCTTGTGGTATATATTTTGCAGTTTTTTGATCCATTCATAAAATGATGGGCATCTGGGTTGATTCCATAATTTCAATATTGTGAATTGTATTGCTATAAACATTGATGTAACTGTGCCACTGTAGTTATGTTGATTTTACATCTTCTGGAAAATACCCAAGAGCGAGATAGCTGGCTCATATCTTATACTAGTTCCATTACTAACCTTTGAGAAGTCCCTATATGCTTTCTAGAGTGACTGTACTAGTCTGCATTACCTCCAACAATGTATGAGTTCATTTCTTCCCAGAGTCTCTCCAGCATCTATTGATTGAATTCTTCTTACCATTCTCACTGGAGTGAGATGAATTCTAAATGTAGTTTTGATTTATATTTCCCTGATGGCTAGAGATTTAAAATGCTTTCATATATTTATTGGCCTTCCATATTTCTTCTGTTAAAAAGTTTCTTAAACATTTTATATTATTTTGTTAAAAATTTGTATGGTTGTTCAAAAATTAAAATTAAAAAAAATGTTTCTTTTTAGTTCTTTTGCCCATTCATTGATTGGGTTATTTGTGGTTTTGGTATTAAGAGTGTTGAGTATTTTGTATATTCTGGATATTAGTCCCCTTTGAGAAGAGTAGCTGGCCAAGATTTTCTCCCATTCTGTAGACTCTCTCCTCACTTTCTTAACTGTTTCCTTAGCTCTACAGAAGCTTTTTAGGTTAATGGCATCCCACTTATTGATTCTTAGTTTTATTTCTCACATCATGGGGCTCTTGTTAAGGAAGTCACTGCCAGCTCCTAGAAAATGAAGTATAGATCCTATGATTTCTTCTAACACTATTTGTGGTTTAAATTCTAAGTCTTTGATCCATTTCGATTTGAGTTTTGTTCAGGGTGAGAGATAAGGATCTAATTTCATTTTGCTGCATGTGGCTGTTCAGTTTTCTCGGTATTATTTATTGAAAAAGCTATCTTTTCTCCAAGATATATTTTTGCCACCTTTGTCAAATACCAGATGGGTATAGATTTGTTGATTTGTGCCTGATTTCTATTCTATTCAATTGATCTTCGAGTCCATTTTGATACCCGTATACCAATATACCATGCTGGTTTTGTAACTATAACTCTATAGTATAATTATAATTTCAGATTTCTGATCAGGTTTCAGGTTTTGTGATGCCTCCTGGTTTTTTGTTTTTTTTCTAAGTATCCCTTTGACTATTCTGGGTCTCTTATTATTCCAAATTAGTCTAAGAATTGATTTTCCCATATATGTGAAGAATGTCATTTGTATCTTGATGGAGATTGCATTGAATCTGTATAGTGCTTTTGACATTTTAAAATGGCCATTTTAATTATGTTAATTCTACATATCCAAGAACTTGGGATATCTTTCCATCTTCTCAAGTCTTCTATTTCTTTCTCCAATATTTTATAATTTTCCTTGTAGAGGTCTTTTACTTTTTGGTTAGATTAATTTCCAATTATCTCTTTATTTATGTTTTGAGATGATCGTGAATGGGATGGTTTTCCTGTTTTCTTCCTTGGTCAAATGACTGTTGGAATATAGGAAAGCTATTGATTATGGGTATTGATTTTATATCCTGCAATATTGCTAAATTCATTATAAGTTCTAGAAGTCTTCTGATTGAGTTTTTTTTAAATATTCTATGTATAGGATCATATCATGAGCAAATAGAGATAATTTCACTTCTTCTTTTCCTAATCACATCTCTTTGATCTCCTTCTCTTGCCGGATTTCTCTGGCTGGGTTTTGAGAAGTATATTGAATAAGAGTAGTGAGAGTGGACATCCTTGTCTTGTTCCCAAATTTAATGGAAATTTTTTTCATTTTTTTTTCTCCTTGCAGTATGATGTTGGTATGGTTTGTCATACATGGCCTTTACAGTTTTAGGGTAAGTTCCTTTAATCCTAAGCTCCTCCAGTGATTTTAACCTGAATGCATGTTGGATTTTGCATCTATTGAAATAATCATGTGATTTTTGTCTTTAATTCTTTTTAAGTGATGAATAATATTTATTGTTTTGCATATGTTGAACAAATCTTGCATTTCCAGAATGAAACCCACTTGGTCATGTTGTATTATCATTTTTTATCTGTTTTTTAACTAGTTTGCTAGTATTGTTATTTTATTAAGGATTAATTTTATTAAGGAATTTTTCATCTATGTTTATCAAGGATATTGCTCTGTAGTTTTCTTTCCTTGTTGTATCTTTCTCAGATTTGGTATAAGAATTATAGTTGACTCATAAATAGTGTTTGGCTCAGCAATTCAAGCATTTGCCAGGCATGTGCAAGGACCTATGTTCAAACCCCAGCAAAACATACAACTAAGAGTCTGAAATATAAAAACTAAATAAAAAAATAAAGTTCATTCTCAAAAAAAAGTTTAGGTGTGTTCTATCCCTTTCAATTTCATGGAATGGTTTTAAAAAGAGAGGTATTAGTTCTTCTGAAAAAGTCTAGTAGAACTCAGCTGAGAATCCATAAGGTCCTAGGATTTTCTTTTTTGGAAGAATTTTAATTGCTGTTTTCAATTTCATTATTTAATATTGGTCTGTTTAGGATTGCTTTATCTTCTTGCATCAATTTGGGCATGTTTTATGTGATTATAAATTTGTCCATGTCTTCCAGATTTTCCAGCCTATTGGAACATAAATTTTCAAAATAAGTTCTGATAATCCTCTGGATTTCAGAGTTGTCTATAGTGATCTCTCCATTTTCATCTCTGAATTTGTTGATTTGCTTCTTTTCTTTCTTTCTTTCTTATGGTGAGTTTGGCTAAGGGTTTGGCAATTTCTTTTAGTTTTTCAAAGAACTAACTCTTTGTTTCATTGATTCTTCATAATTTTTTTATTCTCAATTTCATTGATTTAATCTCTAATCTTGGTTTTCCCCTGTCTTCTACTGGCTTTGGGATTAATTTGTTCTTCTTTTCTAAGGACTTGAGGTAAAGCATAAGGTTATTTGTGATCTTTCTAGCTTTTTAATGTTGGGACTCGGTGTTATAAATTTCCCCTTAGGAATGCTTACATACTGTCCCAGAGATTTTGATATGTTGTGTCTTCATTTTCATTTATTTCAAGAATTTCTTGATTGTTGTTCTCATTTGATCAGTTCTTCATTTAAGAAAGTATTATTCAATATCCATGTATTTATGTGATTTCTGTTATTTTTCTTAGTTTTCATTTTTAACTTTATTCCATCATGACCTGATAGGATACATGGGATGATATCAGTTTTTTTGCATTTGCTAAGATATACTTTGTGATTAAAATATGATCTATCTTGGATAAAGTTCCATGTGCTACAAAGGCAAAGGTAAATTCTGCTGTTTGGGGGTAAAATATAGATATCTGTAAAGTCTACTTGATTTATGGTGTTGTTTAAGTTGGAGATATCTTTATTGATTTTTTTGTTTGTTTGTTTTGATGACCTGTGTATTGGTGATAAGAAAGAACAGAAGTTTCCCAGAACTATTGTGTTGTGGTCTATGATGGTTTTAATGCCATAAAGTATTTTTTCCATG
>PVKS010034849.1:0-20563 GCA_004027875.1 Aplodontia rufa
TCCCCCTCCCTACACCTCCAAGCATCCTAGAGAGCTATCCCCCTATTACTCTGAAAGTCATTCAATTTGCAGTTTTGTTAGGTTAGCCATCTGCCTTACTGCTTCTCCATATATGCTAGCATCAACAGATGAGAGAAACCGTTCGGCCCTTGAGTCTCTGAGATTGGGAGACTTCACTAAGCATAATTCTGTCCATCTCCATCCATTTGATATCAAAAGTCATAATATCGTCATCTCTAATGTCTGAGTAGTATTCCATTGTATATATGTACCAAAGTTTTTGTATCCACTCATCAAGTGAGGGGCATCTGGGTTGGTTCCATAGTCTAGGTATAGTAAATTGAGCTGCTATCAACATTGAGGAAGCTACATGGCTATAATATGCTGATTGTAACTCTTTTGGGAAAATTCCCAGGAGTGGGATAGCTAGGTTGTAAGGTGGTTTCATCCTTAATTTTTTGAGGATTCTCCATACAGCTTTCCATAGTGGCTGAATCAGTTTGCAGTCCCACCAACAGTGTAACAGTGTTCCTCTTTTCCCACTGCCCCTCCAGCATCTGTTGTTGTTTGTATTCTTCATTTTTGCCACTCTAACAGGAGTGAGGTGATATCTCATTGAAGTTTTGATTTGCATTTCCCTTACAGTTAATGATGTAGAGCATTTTCTCATATATTTGTGGGCTTTCTGGACTTCCACTGGAGAGTCACTTGATACTAATCTCTACTTCTTCTTTTGAGAGTTTATTACATATATTAACTATTTTGGGTGAAAAATCAATACCCACTGAATTTCTATTCCCTTTGGATTTGTGAATATCTAAACTAAGTCATCTATTTTCATTACTTTCTATAATACAATGTCTATGAAATTTAAAATTAAATTTTTCTAAATTTATTCCAGAGTATCTTTGCATATTGAATATATGAATAAGAAAACTATTGCATATTAAGTTGTTCATAAAAGATTATTTAATCCAAAATTCATGATATAATTCTTGGAATTAATAGTATAAAATTCATATTGCCATGTATAAAATATGGGATGTCATTTTGTTTTGTGAAAATCTTTTTGATTCTGAAATAAATTTTTAATGAAGATATTACAAAACAAGTTCGATTAAATCACTGACATGTATTTCCTATTGAACTGTGAACTTGAAATTATTACAATTAAGGTAATCATCTTTTACTATATTTAAATCTTTTCCCTTTTGAGTAGACATAATTTTCAGGTTTCACTGTTGTTGTTGTATGTACTACAGGTTTTAACGAAGATTTGATTACACATATCCACTATTATAAAATCATGCAGAATACTTAACCACCCTAAGAATCCCTTGTGTTCTATTTGTTATCTGTTCCTCTTTCCCTCTAATCCCAGGCAACCACTGATCTTTTCACTGTATGAAAAGCTTTCGTTTCCATTATGTTTTATAATCAAAATCATTCAGGGTGTGCTATTTTAAGATTGGCTTTTTTTTCAGTTAATAATATGCTTTCAAATTCCCTTCATGTCTTTTATTGGCCTTGTAGCTCATTTTCTTCTTAGTGATAAGGTGATGCATCAGAGGATATTTATTTATTCACTTATTGAATGATATTTTGCTTGTTTACAATATTTGATAATTATGAACAAAGCTGCTACAAAAATCAATGTGCTCTAATTTTTGCTGCTGTGTGTTCTCAACTCATTTTGGGAAATGCAAAGGAATGTGACTGCTGCATTAAGTACCAGTAATATATTTAGCTTTGTAAGAAACTAACAATTTACTTCCCAAAATGGCTGTACTATACGATTATACAGTCTCCCTAAAACAAATGAGAGTTCCAGTTGCTCCATAACTTTTTCAATGTCTATTTTTGTCAATGTTCTGGATTTTGAAAATTCTCATTTAGACATAGCAATATCTTGCAGTTTAAATAATGATATATGATAGAAACCATTTTATAAATTTACTTTTTATCTGAATGTATTCTTAGATGAAGTGTCTATTTAAATATTTAGTTCATTTTCTGATCAGGTGTTGGGATTTCATTGTTTTCAAGATGTTTCACATTACATATAACAGCTTTTTTCATCTCTATTTTGTGCATATGTTTTCCCAAAGTGTGACCAGCTTCCATTCTCTGCATATTGCATAAAGTTTAAAAAGTTTTTAAAAATCACTTTGGCTACCTGACAAAGTATATCCTTAAGAAGAAAAATTAATTTCTAATGTACTCCAAATTTATGCTAGTAGAGAAGGATGAAAAAATTTTAATCAGCTCTACATAGAAGAACTGTCCTGACTTCTTGAACTTCTCTGGTCTGAATGTTTCCTCCAAAGCTCATATTGAAATTTAATTCCCATTTAATAATACTAATAGATGAGAGCTCTGAGAGGTAATATGACCATGAGGGGTTTGCCTTCATTTGGATGCTTTTACCACACACACACACACACACAAAGTTGTTTATTGCAGAAGTGCTTTCCTGATAAAAAAAAAAAAAGATGGATGCATACAGTTGTTCCTCCTTCTATCATGTTATGACCAAATGAAATCGCCTTCACCAGATGTAGTTCCTGATTCTTGGACAACCCTGCATCCAGAACCAGGAGCTGAATAAAGTTCTATTATTTATAATTTATCTAGTCACTTGAATATTAGAGCAACATAAAACAGACTAGCAACATCAGGTTATTTCTAAGTGGCATTGTCTGATGAGGCTACTTTGTGGAATGAGGAGGTGACAGCTGAGATTAAGTCCATCTGCTGTTGAATAACCTCTGGGTTTTCTTTCTTTGAGTAGTGTTTAAAATCAGTAGATAATTCTTAAAAGTATTGCTTTGATCCTTAAATATTATATATTATTTAATCAAAATCTTTTTTGGCTTTAGATTTCCATTGATGCATAATGAATCATTAAAAATGAATTATGTGACTCTGGCTATTGATCCAGGTATTTGTTAAAAGGGTTATGAAAATAGAATGCCCTCTATGACTATCTAAAAGTCAGAAAAGCACACAGGGTGGTATCTTATTTTATGGCAAGTCCCTCTAAAAACCATGCCTGTCAAAGAAGAAATTCAAAAAGAAATCTGTGACAGCATGGGAGCTTGGTGACAGAGAGTACGCTGAATCAGTCCTTGAATTTTCCATGACGGCTTCTCCCCTGCACTTAGCAGCTGCTTATTGCTTGCTTCACTGGAGCATATGATGCTGAACCAAGCCATGGGTCAATAAAGTCATTTATAATGATCAACCCTCTGAGCGAAAGAGGAGATGAATCAACCAAAACTCCTTTAGGCAACAGACCTGGCAGGGGAATTTTGCACTTTAGGTAGTAAAGTATAATCAAATGAATCAGCATCCTTTGCATCTCCCTAATTAATTGCACTACCATTGCAGAGACACACAGAAAACTTTTAAGTGTTTTTTCCCTTCATTCGAAATGTTACTGTTTGGATATCAAATTACACAGAAAATCTTCAAACCTTCATTTTGCAAGTATTTAGATAGTGAGTTTTTGTTTTTTTGTGTGTGAAGTTTTGAATAAAATGCTATCTTTATTATTCACATTTCCAAGTAATACTTTCCTGTTGGTTTGCAACATGAAATACATTATGTTTGGTATTACTGTAAATGACATTACTAATTAATACTGTGATAAAATAATAATAACAGCTACCCTTGTTGAGTGCACATTAAATGCTATGAGCTATGTGTTTTACATGTATTATCATTCAACCTTCTCAACAAGCTATGAAGCATATGATGTATTCTCTCATTTATGAGTCTATGAAATTCAGTTAATAAAGAAAGAGGTTGAATAATGTTCCAGTACTTTAAAGCTCATGGGGGTGTGGGCAATTCCAAACTCAAGTAAAGGTCTTTCAGACTTAAAGTCCATATATTTAATAATTAAATAATATTTAATTTAATATTTGATCAGATAATGGCATTTATTCACATATTTGTTTCATGAAATCAACATTTAATACCTTAAAACTTCAGTATGTTTTGACTTGTTAAAAAAAAAGAGTGCTGTATTACATTCTACAATCTTCAAAATTGAAATGTAAATGAAACAACAACTTATTATGTTTATGTTTGTTTCAAAATAATGGCATTCATTATCCAATTAGAGCATTTAACAATTTTGAAGTCCAGGGAATGTCCCACTTCCAAGCTGTCTGACTTAATCTTCATATCAGGCCCTTTGGAGTGTAGATGTGACAGTGATAGTTCATAGGTGATGGACTGATTGCTGTCTACCAAAAAAATCAATATTTGGATAAAATGAATATAATGAGAATTTCATAATTTTTCCTCAAAAAAGCCTGCAGTTTGTTACAGTCCTGATTTTCTTTTCCTTCTCTTCATATTGACAATAATTTTGCACTTTGTCACAAATTTGTGTGGCTTATTACACAGAAAGGTGAAATATTTGAATCTTTGTGGGAATTAAGTCCATTTTGCCCACAAAAAATTATTCTTGTTTTCTATAGAAATCTATAAAGTCAACAACAATTGATTCAATGTTACCACTTTGACAAGTCACAGAGGTAAGTGCTATATTGTCAAAGTGCTTTATGAAATAGACCCATTTCTTTCGCAATTTATAAATATTTCCTGAGTTAAGATAAAAAAAAAACACTTGCAATTTCAAAAAACCAAAATCAGTCCTCATTCATTGAGTGTTCAAAGCAATAAACTAAAATCCCAAACAAGGAGCAATGCATGCTAAATGAGTGGAGTTGAGAAAGGAAGGCTTCTTAGGGTTACTATGGTCCAATAATCTCTAGAACAAATGGCAGCTGCGTTTTATTGAATTTTGGCTTATTTGATATCAGACATTTTCCAAAGTTTCAATCAAAAGGAAACAAAGTCTTTTCATGATTTATATACATTCTTAGGAAATTATCAGGCCCATATGACGGCCCTCTCACTGTATGAAACCTTACACTTGCCCTCAAGTCTTTTTTTGACTTTTTGAATGAATCTGAACCTAACGTTTATCTTTTTTGAGAATTGTGCAATTCCCTGTCAGGTTTCCAAAAGCAAAATAAAAATGTTAACAACACTCTCATATACCTCTCTGTGTGGTCAACAGGGTATAATCCTACCTCCAGAAGAAAAAAAGAAATGAATACATCGCAGGAACACTGCAAATTCTAGCTTCGAATCACTCCTGTGTGCACTGTTTTCCTCCTGCGAACCACCTGAGGTTTTGCTCTGATTCCTTCTTTACATGTACCTTGGTTCATGGCAGCCGAGGGGCTCACCTCGTTCTTTCTGTGTTCCTCTCCTTCCTTCCCCGCTCACCTTCCTACATTATTTAACAGAATGCCAACTTCTGCTCACTTTATTTTCTGGAGCTTATTCATGTTTCTCGCATTTTTCTTCACAAACTCCCATCTCACACATAAAAGCTATGTGAAGGACAAAGGACAAAGAAAATCTTTTATATATCAAAATTCAGTCTGATTAAGAGGTACTGGGTGTGTGTGTGTGGTATAGGAGTGATTGTTATTTTGTTCCCAATTTACCCAAATTGTGTTGCAAAAGTCTTGAGAGCCACATTGTGACAGTGCAGAGAGCTCCAAATCCTCCACCAAATTGTCACTCATTTTCATTGAACAGTTAATGAAAATTAATAAAATATGTCTGATTGTTATAACATTATTTATACCAAGCAAGAGGCTGTGTTTCTCTAATTCCTGTTCCTCGGTCTTCAATTTCCCTTGGTCCATGAACCAAATCTCTTTAGTTTCTACAATTTTTTCCCTTGTGTATTGAAACTATCTCCTCACAAGACTTCACCATCCTAGCCATATGTCCTTGAACCTTTTGCCAATGGTGCTCCCAAATCTCTTGTAGCTACAAAGCAATTATTTGAACTCATCAACAATAAAAATCCCTGAATACTCCTCTCTCATCTCCTTCAATGTGTTTTTATGGTAGTATTATAAACATTTCTATATCTTTCTTTTACTCAACATTTACTTTCTTTCCATTATCTCAATGCAATTGTTTATTTGCCAATGATTTTGATATCTTCACTTCTAATCTCTGTCTACCTTATGTTTCTCTTGCTATAAAATGTTTCTCATTATATGTGAAACAAAGAACTAGTAAAATATTCTTCATGAAACTGATTTTGACAGGTTTTTATGTTGTGCTACTATTATCAGGAATATGGAAATACATGATATTAAGTTCCTTTAATAATCATTTTTGCTGTCTCATAAAATAATTTGGGAGTTCTAAAGAGTATTCTTATCCTCTAAAACTTCAAAGATGTATGCTTGCTTTTATGAAGCATAGATTGTCCCATTTCTGAGGTATATTATTTATAACAATCTTTCAAGTATAAGGTAATATCTTCTTCTGCTGTTCCTAAGCCAAAGTAATTATAACAACAGTTCACAATTTACTTGAAATCATCACATTGCAAAGGAAAATTTCTCCAGCTATAAAGGATAAAATGAACACAGATAGATATGTAACAAACATTTATTAAAATATTAATTATTTAATTACATTCAACCAGTTCTAAACTGTTATTTATTTATTTATTAGTACTGGATAATTGAACACAGGGGAACATACCCACTAAGCCACATCTCCAGAGCTTTTATTTTAATTTTTCTATTTTTTGAGACAGGGTTCCTTAAATTTCTTAGGGCCTTGCAAAGTTGTTAAGACTTGCTTTGAACTTGTGACCCTACCTGCTGGGATTACAAGTATAAGCCACCATGCCTAGCCATGTTCTAAATTTTAAGCTCAAAATTAATCAGCAAAGAAATGGGTAGATGGAGTAACTTATCCAAGAATGGTTTGAAGGACCCCAAAGTCTTCTGAAGGGAAAAGGTATAAAACTGTGATGTCTGGAGAGCAGAAGGAAGATTCTTCTGCTGGATTTCTGTTAAGCATGCTCTGGGGCACATAGGAACAATCAGGAAGATATTTTAATAGGGCCCTTTGGGAAAGGTGTTTTATGTCCTAGTTTCAATAAATAGTAGCCATATGGTAGGGAATAGACTACCTAGAATTAGAGTTTCTCAAAGTGATTGACCCTTTGCAAAGTGACTGAATTTGAAGGTCTTGCATAAACTGTATTTCAAAGATCCTTTTAATGTATGTGCCTCCTAAGCAAAGCATGCCATTAAACAGGTCCTTTTGTATCATTTTTTGGGAGGCTACATACATTTTTCACTCTGCATTCTGTAAGGGCGATAAGATACAAGTTTAATCCATCTTAAAATGACTTTATAATTCCACTACAGAAAGTGAGAAGTCATATTTTGCCATCAGCTATGGGGTATTCTTTTGGTAACACATAGAAACACAGATCCTAGATAAAACATTTAGAAACTCACAAGGAAACAGTGAATGCTTGCTGTGGAGTACAGATGTAAAAGAAGCAGAAAACCCCAGATGATTCTTTTTTATTGTTGTTTGCTTTAGAAATTTGATAAATCAAAGTTATGAAAACCAAAAATTGCATTTAAAGAAGGGAGAAATTATTTGAAAAGCAGCATAAATGTCGAGTTTGCTTTGCATTATTACTGAGAGGGACATATGTGAGAGAAAGTATATGCAAATAAAAAAAGACCTTTGGGAATTAATCTGAAAATTTCAGAGAGCTGTGGGAGTAACTGTCCTTATGTTTGATAGATGGACTGGTCAAATTGTTTGAAAATAGCTTAGAGCAGAACCACAGGAACCTCGCCATTGAAAATCAGCTTGTTTAATCCATCTGAATTAAAACAGAGAGGGAACGAGAGAAAGAAAGGGGAGAGTGATAGAGAGAGGGAGAAAATAGAGAGAGAGAAAGAAAGAGCACATGGCTCTATTCTACCACTTGATGGGGGAAAGGGCAAGTTCTGGAGAGCACGTGAAATGGGAAAAGCTTTCTATCTTTTCAAAATTCAATGTGCACCACAAAAATTGTTATCTGTGAGAGAGATATCAAGTACAGAAATGTCTAAAGTATCTCCATTAGATTTATCCCTACTGGGGGGCATCATACAGCCAGGATAAAAAACTGAAGCAAGATTTCAATGATTCCAGAATTCAGTGGGAAGTGGGAAAGTGAAGAGAAAGATGAAAATTCTATTGGTAAACACTGCAGATAAAGAACTTTAGGGTGGATGATCTTCCAGGCTTAGCTTTTCAATGATTAGCTGTTTCATTTTAGAAGACTTGGGCATGTTTGTATGCTAAGAGGAAATACAGAAAACAAGGGTTGGAAGATACTGGAGGCCCTTGGGTCAACTCTGGCCAACTGCCTGGTTTTTGAAAAAAAAAAAAAAAAAATGCTTCATTGAAACATGACCACACATTCAAAGCTTCAGCAACGGAAGTTGTGACTAAGACTGTGACAGGCAGTCCAAAATATTTACTATCACTTTAAAAATATTTTTTTCTGAATTTCATCTAAAAGAGAAAATGCTATAAAAATCTATGAGAGATGATGGATGATGTGGAGTGGGATTCCTGAGGAACTATTAATCAGTTGGATTGGAACATTTGTCAACATTCTACTAACATTGTCACTGGTATATCATAGTGGACACTAAAAAAATGCATGTTGGGGTTGGTGCGGTGGCTCTGCAGTTACAGTGCTTGCCTGGCATGCGCGAGTGTGTGAGTTCAAACCCCAGCACCACGCACACAACGACATCTTGAAGCAACGAAAGCCGCATAAAAAGCTAAACAAAAAAATGATTGATTCTCTCTCTCTCTCTCTCTCTCTCTCTCTCTCCCTGTCCTGCTCTCTTTAAGAAAACAATGCATGTTAAAGAATAAATGCATACAAAGGAATAATAACTTTACTGATAACTCCATCATTCTTTAGAAGTGAAATGCAGATAACAATCACAGCTACAGACATATTTACCACTGAAGTATCATGTAGAGGAAGATAATATTTGGAAAAACAAGAGGATTACCCTGCCCAAATCCCTGTTTTCCCTGAGAAGTGATAAGAAGTGAATTTACCAGTTTGAATGGAGAATGATTTTCAGTCTTAGGAGAGATAAAACTTGAACCACACCAAAATGAATGAGGTTCTTGACACCCAGAAAGAGATAAGTTTGCTCGCCAAGTGGAATCCTAAATTCAGTGAGCAGCATGCTGAACCTGGAATATTTGATGTGCCCCCAATCTTTTTGAGAACAGGAGTACAGTGGTATTTTACTAAGATTCTTCACCTGTAGTATAGGAATTGTCACCTTCACAGGATATTCTGAGAAGGAAATTGTATAATTCTGTATTGTGACCAATAAATATTAGCCTTTTGTTTTATTTTATTGCTGTTTGTTGTCTGAATGAGAAATTCTTGGGTTTGTTTGTTTGTTTGTTTGTTTTCACAAGGACAGCCAGCACTAATGATTTTATTGACAATAGTAAGGAATGCTAAACACCCTGCAGTGCCTGTGTCAGAGGTATGCAGAAATTATCCTGACACTAACAACTTTGTTAAAAAAGATTATGTAGTAGTTTTCAGAAATTTTAAGAACAAGCATTAACACAATATGAAACTTTCTTTTAAGTAAAAAGAAAATATGCTTAAATTAAACTTGGAGGAGCATTTTTCAAATCAACATAAATTGGAAACTTTCCAGAGAATTAAGATACATGTTTTATATATCTCATCTAATATGATAGCACAATTTTAAAATAACAGACTATACTAACAATTGAAATAGATCTCTGGAAATATTACAAGAGAAGCTTTTTTTATTCAGAAATTTATTTGTTGAACAAACAAACAAGCTTCTAATGAAATAATGTAATATATATATATATATATATATATATATATATATTCTGAAAATTAGATTTACCCCCAAGAGCCCCCCCTGCAATTACCCACCCTTATCCCTCACCCTGCTTCCCAATTATATCTCTACAAATGCCTTAGGTTGTATGACATTACATCTTAATCAGAAAAAAAATAATCATAGAATTATACTAAGGCGGAGACTTAAGGTTTAGAAAATAAAATTTTATTTAAACTGAATTTTTATGTAAAAACCTATGTATCTTACTTAAGGACATCTTCTTAGTTAATTCAATACCTCCCTAATATGAATTCATATACTTTTTTTCTGAAACATTTGAAAGTCTGACAATATCTGATAACATGAACAAATAATTATTTTTTTTTTAGTATTTATATTACTGAATAAGTCACAGTCAGAGAAAGAAAAGGTAACTAAATTAAATTTGAGTAATTTTTCCAAATGAATTTTTGGTGTGGGTGTGTGTGCATGCATATGCATTTAATTTTTTCATATTTTGCTTTCAAATTTTTGGAAATCGTACTTGTTATTCACCTATGTTCCTTGAAAATGTAGTGAGATATTTTTATTCATTCTTTTTTTTTTCACTCAGCTTTCTTGTAGACTTGTGTATTTATTGGCTTTTTAAGAAACTGAGCATAGTTAGTAAATTAAAGCAAGTACACATTGGAGACTTGTTTAAAATATCATCTTTGGTCAACATCATATGCACATGGAGTAAGACACTGAGGAAAATATCATGAGTATCCTTTTCATATAAAAGCCAAACAACAGATATTCATTTAGCAGTCCAGTACTGGACCAAGCCAATGACCAAACGGTGCAAGCATTTCTGTTTTCATTAAGGTTAAGTGGGAAAAAAAAACAAAAACAAAACAAAACTACATCCACATATCAGAAGCTTAAAAACGACAAGATTTGTTTTTCGCTCATGCTACATATTGTGGTTTTTCCACTAAGGTTTGCTTCATGCAATCATCACTTTGGAATTCAAGCCTAATTAGGTGGCACCATCCACGATGCTGGGGAAGAGCCAGTATGAGATTGCGTATTTACTTATTCTTCACTGATTAACCAAATCGCATATCCACACCTAACTTTCAATAGCTGGGAAGATTCTGTTTTTTTTTCAGTTTTTTCTCTGTTGTTGGGAACAAAAGACCTGGCAAAAACAATGACAGGAGGACAAGTTTATTTGACTCATGGTTTCAGAGGTCACAATCCATAGACAACCGACTCCATGTCTTTGGGCCCAGAATATGGCAGAGAAAAATAGCTACCAATATGCAATCAGTGAGTAGAGAGATCTCTGCTTAATAGGGACAAAATATAAACCCCAAAGGCATGGCTCTAGGAATCCACTTCCTCCAGCCATACACTACCTTAAAATAGTTCTCATTCGATTAATCCTTGTCAGTGGCTTCCACAGCTCATGTCACAACTCTCATAATCTACATTTCACCTCTGAACATTCTTGCATTGTCTCACACATGAGCTTTTTGGGACTATCACATATCCAAACAATTACAGATGCAATCCTGCTTCGTGAATGAGAGGAAAACAAGAAATATTCATGATTTCCATGAATAACTACTACACAGATGTGAATTAATGCTGAAGAGAGCACAGCCATAACAAAAAGTGAGAATTTTCCAAGAGGAATTTGCCAAATCTGAAATATTAAAGAAGCTTCCCTGAGGAATGACCTTTTGAGTTGGGTAAAATCATGAGTAAACATTTAAGAAGTGAATGTTTCACAGGGAGAGTGTGAAGTTGATACTCAAAAGGGACCACATGAACTGTCCATGAAAGTCACCTGGATGGTTTGAAAATGTATAACCCCATCCGACTGATACAATCCTTACAAAAATATTCAGAAGTCAGAGTTTCAGAAATACTGCTATAATAAAAGGCAAACTTATGAAATTCATAAAATAATTGCATAGTAGCCTTTGGGACAATAAACAGTTTCTTAATCTTCAGTCCTTAATTTTAATATTATAGACTACAGGCCATAATACCAAAGTGTTAACAGATATATATTTTATGTTTAAGATAACCAAAAGATGACCAATATGTCATCCATATGCCAAAATTCATAGAAGACAAACTAAGTCCTAATATTATCATGTGAACTGAGTGCTCAAATTTACTCATACTTTTAGGACTAGCATAAGTAGTGTTACTTGGATTGTCATGGAGAAACAAAGAATAAAGTTCATCTGGACAGAAAGCATTCATTTTTCCTAAGTGAAAAGAACAACCAAAACCCAGCAAGCTTTGAACAAAGATTCCCCAGTGCCTTGCATTAATACAAGAGAAGAAAAAATTGACCTCATACTCAACCATAGTTGTGTAATAATCTATAAAAAAGTTCCTGGTTTTTAAGTTATGCTTTCAAGAAAATTAGCATACATTAAAACTTTAACATGAGCATTAGCAAAAGTTAAATTCTACAAAAACAAATTTTATGTCCATAAAACATCCCACATTACATTAATATTATTGATTTGAAATTTTTTATTTGATCTATAATGTTACTAAAATTTGTTTCATTCTTATTTATAAGACATATATGAGTAAATATATTAATATATAACTAGAGTTAAATATAGTCAAATAATATTTAAATAAATCATTGAAGTAATTTATGGGGCTCTGAATTTTTGGAATTGTTTCTGCTTTATAATGAGTCTATGAATCAAGAGTACAAAAATTTGAGAACCTTGGATGTAGGATATTGTATATTGACCTCTTTGTCTAATTCCATCTCTTCCTTAATAGTTTGATAGATATCAATTACTGTAAGTTGCTTTCAAGCATCTCACACATATTGAATTAAAAATTTTCAGGGAAATCAACGGAACAATGTCCTTGATGCTGTAAGAATTTTGGCCTTGATCACTTACCTACTTACTCTCTTCCATTGGTGCTGGATAGCTTCAGTTTGATCATTGAGACCTATTTCCAGGGTCTCTGCTCTTCTTTTGCCATGAAATGCTGGTGAATATAGATGTCATCAACATGCAACTCTACTCTGCCTTCCAGTTGAGTTTGTTTAATGTAAAATCCCAGTAAAAGATGGAAGTGGAGTGATTTCACTGTATTTTTAATTTTGTGATTTTGGATTCACCATGGGCTATAAGTGTATGTTGACTAAAATGTACTGCCATTCTCAAGGTTGCTCCATATCCAAAAATCTCTCTTGAATGATTCTAATGAACAGATCCTTCTTATTTCTTCAATCACATTCTATCCTCAGTTAATAGCCTAACTTAGTTGTTATCTCATACAGTCTTATCCATGACTTTGGAAGTAATACATTTATTAAATAAAAATCAATTTATCCTAATATGTTTCTTAGAGATCAAGCTCAAATATTTCTTGATGATAGATTCTTCCTTTAAATTTTTAATATATTTATTCTATGGCACAATATGTGGCAGTAGATGTTTCTTTGATGGACAACATTAGTGTAAGTCAACATTAAAATAAAAAAATCGATGTTAGAATAAATCAATGTTAGAATTCAAATCTGAGGAAGAAAACTGCTATTAACCACAAAATTATTATTTAGGAAACAAATTTAATTTTCAATTATTATTATTTTAAACTATAGTGACTTGTATTATTAAAAACCTGAAGATTACTCTTCAAACTAGAGTAGTCTATATGATGTGTGCATATATGAAAGCATAACAACAAACCCCTTCAAATATAATGAAAAATAAAATCTTGTTTAAAAATAAAAGTAAAAAATTTTTAAAATTAAGATAAAAATAAAATTATTTTTGAAGTTAGGGTAAAACTTCTTTTAAATTATATTTTTGGTATAAAATTAGCACACATTAGTATTTTTAAAGAAGTATTCAGTATTGATTTAATTATTTTTGCAATAATACTTCAGTTTTCTTTTGTCTTTTTATTGCACATTAATAAAAAGCATTTTTAAGCTAAGCGTTTCTACCTAAATTTAATATCTAATGTTCAGTTTTAAAATGAAAGTTTAATAAATTTCAAAATTGAACAATTTTAATGAGAGAACAATAGTCTTCCAAAAATTTGCATTAGTTAATAGACTCTGAAAAATCAATTTAAATGGATTAAATGTCTTTATATTTCAAAGATTTTAGATGACTTAGAAAATCCATATTCAAGATTCATTCAAAAATGTTATTGATATTATATCTTTATTCAATATATACATTTTGAGAAGAAAATTTATGTTTGTGCTTATTTTACAAGAAATCTCAATACATGACTACTATGCCGGAGTGTAGTACATACATAACAAGGCAGGGAAAACTGTTTTAGACCTTTTTATATGTGCTCATAGGTCCTACTGGACTATAGTTCTCCATACCCACTGCTACTGCCTTATGTTAAAAAAATTTAGCTGTCTCCCAAAGTGCTGCAACAGGCCATTTCACTACTTTCAGTTCTAATTCAATCTTACCCCACAACCCTTCTTTCTTTATGTTGTAGTAAGGATAATTCTTCAAATGAAGTTATTTAATATTTTCATTTTCTTGCTTAAAATTTTGCCATGTTTTTGATAGGCTCAGCATAAACTCCAAACTCTCATTTTGAAGTAAATATCTTGTGTATTTGGCCTTGCTTTCCTTTTAACCTAGCATCTTAAATCTCTGCAGAATATCCCTGCAGAATATCCCTTGGTGTCTGATACATACTGAAGTTCTTGCAGTTGTCCTACAACAAGACTTGGTAGATATTTTGATCTCATTACTAGGGAGGAAAAACATATATTAGAAGATGCAAGTACTCTATCTTGCAAATTTTGTATTTTGCTGATTAAGGAGTTTCACATATGGATGAATAGATAGATAAATTGATAGAAAAATTTAAACACTAAACATGGTATGCTAACTCAAAAATTTTAAAAGGAATGTATGCATAAATTAAGAAATAATTTATTTTTTATTTGTTATATTTCATTTTGAACCTTCAAAAACTTCAGGAAAGATTTAAATCTCTATTGAAGAATCTCTGTATTTCATATTAACTGTTTGTTCTGTCTGAATGCTTTTCTTTCCTTGAACATTATTACATCAGCAAGGGCTATCTTTTCTTTCAATTTGAATATTACTAGGTCTCAGTTTAGGTTTTATTTCTTGACTAATATTTATCTCAGTTCTCCAAGAAGAATGAGTTCTTAAACTGTGTATTCCGTGGCATACAAACCTCACCACTGTGAATCCAATATTTTATCTTATATTTGCTCATTTGTTTCTTTCCAGGACACCTTAGATTCCCAAGATTAATACTTGAATATTCTTCACATTTATCTACCTATTTCTACCTTGTCCAGACTTAGGCATGTAGCTAAAAGTAAATATCAGCTAGAGCAATAACTGTAGGACAATTTCACCTACATTTGGTTTAGGAGTAGTTCTTTAGAAGACAGATTTGATGAATGTCCATTAGCATCTTCCAGCCATTAGCTAGGATACTTATTTTCTCCTGTTTCATTATAGTTTTGGCAAGCAAAAGTTATGCTTTCCACAGAGAATATGGAAAAAACAAATTCTACATGGTTAATGCTATATAAGAAAGGAATAAAATTCTAAGTGGCTTACTGTCATTACCATAAAATTTGATTGTTGTGCCTTTTCAATGATTAAATATATTATGTTTGATTACATATCTACAACATATTGTATCTATACTACTTGTTACTTAACAAGGATATTTTTCCTTAAAAAGCTTCTACTAACATATTTCATAAATGCACATACACATGCACATACACATGCTCAAAGACATGCATGCTCACAATGCTCAATTACAGAGTTCTGTAATTGTCAGACTTGTCTTCCATATATCAAATTATTTTGTGAAGATAAGCGATAGCTACTTAAGTACCATTCTTATGCTTGTTCAATGTGATGTGACTTTAAAAGAACTTCTTGACATTTATATTTACTAGCAAAAATATTTAAATATACATACACATATATATATATATATAATCTTCAGTTGGAATTTATTAGACATAGTAGGTAATGTAATATTACATGCGATTAATTAATGACCTATTTTTAGAAGAAAACTAGTGCCTTCTGATATAATGTTAACTCTTAGATTTTTTGTGCTTTAATCATAAAGTTTACATTGAACTGATTTGCATTTTAGTTACTAATATATAAATCAAATTATGATATCAATATATTAAATTATATATAAGATTGTATTGTCCATATTCAAAAGCTTTCTTTTCCCTATTTTTTGTTTTAGATAAGTTATCACAGAAGGAATTGAACATTGTTAGCAATTAATAAAAATTAGAAATTGATGCTAATCAATAGAGTAAATATGAGGTCACACAGTGAAGTCACTAACTCTACTTTGGTCTTTTTGATCAAGATCTGCCTTGATCCAAAACAAAGTTTAGGGTATCTTAGTTGCAGTCATCATCATCTTTTACCTGGAAAACTGCCCACAATGTCTTCTCATTTTCTAAATATAACTTGCTAACCAGTATGTTCAAAAATCAGCCAAGAATACTATTACAATGTATATCAGTTTTTGAAGTAATAGAGAACCTGCTATAATTATGCTGACTATTTAATCTCTTGGATCTTATATTTGTTTTCAGGATTCAATTCTATACTGCTTGACATTTCATATATATCACTGTTTCTCCTTCATCAATTATTTAAAATGCAGCTTTCTGATAGAATTTCAGTCAATGGATATAAGTTTGTGTTTCCCAAATATATATGCTTTAAAGCATACTGACTTCCACTCCCTTAAGTAAAGTTGGGTGTTTTGTTTGCCTGTTTTAGTTTTCTTATTTTTCCTAGGAGACATCTCTTTTGATAAAGATCCTGTACCAGAACACTAGAGACCCTATTCTGCATTTGATTTCCAGCTGTCTCTTTCATCCTACCCACACAGAATCTGTGAGAAGTGCTTATGAATCTTCTCCAATTTGTAAATGTCTCTTTGAATCATCATCTCTCTGTTTGTAACATGTTTGTGCCAAATCAAAGTTGGCTGCACAAAGAAGGAAATGGGTTTAGCAATAAAGTTAATCACCTGTGTACTGAAGATTGGCACTTATCTGATCTTGATCTTTGAGAATAAGTATTAATGGATATCTCCTGAATTTAAAAGAAAATGTTCATCACAGACATCTGAAAGAAAAGAAATGCAGGTTCTACATTCCCCAGAATTTTACAGAAAAAAGTGATATGAAACCTTTCACGTTCTTAGAATATATTCTACTGAACAATATTGAAATAAACAGATCCAATCTTCACTTTTCTGTAGTTGTTTAACCAGATCACACGTGGAAGGGCAAGGGTGAGGCTCACGCCTGGGGAACCAAGGTTTGAGGATTCAGTAGTTGAAAGAAAATGTGAGGCATGGTGTAAATATTTCTCATTCTTTATTTGGAGGTGGCCATAGCCCCTGAGCCCTTTCCATAGGCCTTTTTAATGTACAGTTCAAACAAAGTAGGCGCACTACCAATGGGTTAGATCAGTAGGCACATGCTAAGAAATTTATGTTTATGACCTTGAGTGTATACGTTGAATCAAAGTGTGTCTGGCCTTGATCGACCATAAGAGAGCTGGTTCCCAGGCCTCACTCCACACTAAAAGCATAAGAAAAAATAAAAACAACATAACCCTCCCTAGTCTCAGATGTCTCCACAAATGAGCCTCACTATCACCATCTTGGACCTGGAACATGGAAATAGTTTAATTATACATTTGCATTTTCTAACATACAACAAGATAAACTTACTTATTCCTTTTTTATTAAATGAAAATTAATAAACTCTATCAAAAAGAGTAGAAAGATCAGGGTAATCAGAAAGTAAAGTTTGGGGAAGACATTTCTAATACCCTTTCTTTTAAAAAAGCACACTTTTGAGTAGATTTCCACATATATAGTAGGGACCAAGAGAGTCATTGGAAATAAAGACTGTAGTATGAGTAAATTATGAATTTGCCACCTCCAGGAAGCTTCATATAACTTTTGTTGTATTTGAGAGGAATATATAATCTTTCTTTTCTGGCTAAACTCAGAGAAATTGTACGCCAAATATATGAATGAGATTTCAAAACAGCAGTTTTAAATCCACACTTGGGAAGATGCAGTGGAAAAATAAAAATAAAAAAATAAAAAGAAAGAAAATATAGAGGATGCAAAAATATACTTTAGCAAAAAAATTGTTTTCATAGACATAAATATTGACTCATAATTGACATAAAGCAAAACCAGTTGACACTGAATTGAGGAAATATTGTAAGAATCAGCAGGAAAGGAAATGGAGCACTGGTTCATTGCCTGGAATGCACAAGAATGCAGGTTCGAACCCCAGCACCACACATACTATGAAGTATCAGAGCAACCAAAGCCACATGAAAAACTAAATAATATTGAATCTCTCTTTTTCTCTCTCTCTCTTTCACTGTCCCTCTCTCTCTTAAAAATAAACAAAAAATAGGAGTAAAATGAGTAACAATATAAATTATTTCTTCTAAAATAATGTGAAATACAGAATATTTTAATTACTTATTTTATTATGAATATGTTTTGTTTTAAGAGAGAGAAGGACAGTGAGAGAAAGAAAGAGAGAATCAATTTTATTTAGCTTTGCACATATTTTGGTTGCTCTGACACGTCATTTTTGTGTGTGGTACTAGTTTCGAATCCATGTCCTCAAGCATGCCAGGCAAGCACTGTAACTGCTGAGCCACTGCTCTAGCCCCTACTATTCTATTTTAAACAACTATTAAACATCATTCTAAAATGGTATAAATGTATATTTAAATCATGTAATGACACAATATATAAATGGCTATTTCCATATTACCTCAAGAGCTATATTTTCTATACTTATTTAAAATTATAAAAAAGAGATTAAGCCATTTATTTAAAACAACAACAAAAATCTTTCTGGCATGGAAATTGATTTTCATTAAGGTTTGATTCCTTAAATAATCCAAATAATGCTAAATTATCTTTCATGATATTATTTTACCACCAAAAAAGAACTAGAAAATGTTCTTAACATGGAAGCAAAAAGAGTGTAGATTTTAATAGATATTACTACCTACAAGCCTACATTCTTAAAAAGACTTTGGAATTGGTTGAGAAACATACAAATTAATCATTTGACAAATTGGAAAAATCTGAACTAGAGCTACGTAAATTAGAAATCACAATGTAATATTGTTAGTAGCATAAATTATTGATGACATTATAAATTTAATAGAAGATGTAAAAATGATCTCCTCTAAATGCAGAATAATAAAGATAAATACTTACCATATACCACATATAAATTTGAAATCTGGCTAAAATTTGCATGAAAACACAACTATAAGTATTTTTATAGAGTTAGGTATGTGTTTATACAAACACATGCACTATCATATATTTATATGTGCACTGTTATAAGTATGCTCTACATTTATGTATATATACATATATAAATACATATGTACACATAAAAATTATGTGAAGTATAATACTTTTTAAGTCATTATCATAACACCACGATGTGAATTGTTTATTTTCTTCTCACTGTTCATCCAGTAGTAATAATGAGATGCTTATTTGACACTGTTACCACTGTTCCTCTTCGTGTAATAATATTAATAATAGTAACTGATGTTGATACTATTTACCTAGCATTAAGCAAATGCTTTAGCACCTTGTAAAAACCACATATTGAGATAGTCAATAACATGGTCAGGGAAGAACAACCAATCAGTGTTAAACCTTGGAGGTAAAACTTAAATATTGTCTCTGAACTTAATCACTACACTCAATTGCATCTCACATGATTCTCCTGTAAAGAATTAAACAGCCGGGTCATATGGTGGACTCATCCCTAATTTCCAGCTCTTTTTTATTTTATTTTGAGACAGGGTCTCACTAAGTTGCTTAGAGCCTTACCAAGTTGTTGAAGCTGGCTTTGAACTTCTGAGCCTCCTGCCTCTGCTTCCCAAGTAGCTGGGATTATAGGCATATGCCACCGGTCGGGGCTGTAATATTCTACATTAAAAAAAAAATTATAAGGGCCTGATGTTTCTCCTGAAAAGAAAAGGTGCAAGGAAGATATTGCTAAATCCAATTGTCACTTCTCAGACCTCATTTTATTTGATCTGTCAGCAAATCAAATGCATTCTTTTTAGTTTCAAGAGTCCACATTACTGATTTTTTCCTATGTCAGTGGTTTTCCCCTGGATATTTTTAGTTCATTTCTTCTCATTTCTCTAGCTTCTGAACACCTGGAGAACCCTGAGCTCAGTTTTTTACCTTTTCCATCAGTGTCCATGCCCCTCTTGCAGATCTCATTCACTCTCATAACTTTAGATACTACTGTCTATAGTCAAATTTCCCAAGTTACGTCTCCAATCCAGACCATTCTGAATTTGTCCATTCATTCTTGCAAATTTAATATGAATTTTCCTCAAATTCCTGCCCTCCCACTGTCTTCTCTGTCTCAAATAATGGTCACATCAGCCATGTAGTTTTAGCTGGGACTGAAAATCTTAGCATCCCTTTGACTTTCTCTCCCTTGCCTCCTCATCAGTAAACCTTCCTCTTCTACCTTTAAAATGTATCTAGAACCTGGCGATGGAAGAAATTGGCCATGGAAGAAATCATGCTGAGCGAAGTTAGCCAAACCCAGATAGTCAAGGGTTAAATGACTTCACTCAACTGTGGAGGCTGAGGCTAGACCCAGGCCTGTGATAGGTAGCCAACCTCATGTATTAGACCCAGCAAAG
>PVKS010034850.1:0-20553 GCA_004027875.1 Aplodontia rufa
TTCCATCACTGAGTCTTCTTCCAAGACCAGCTGCTTATAAATGGCGGGGTATGGAATAAAGCTAGTGAATTTAATTAGCGTGAGCTCAATGCCTCCATCAATCACGTGAGGAAGAGCACTGGTCAGTAAAGACCCAGCCTCATCTTCCGTGATGAAAATGCTGGGGTTTGCACCACTCAGAAAGCTTGCAGCTGCTCCCCCAGGACAGCAGAGTGGAGACTATTTTGGCTTTGGAGTCGTATGGCAGCGTTTGAATCAGATCTCCCATTATAGGCTGATTGAGCCTCTCCCATTCATCTGTTGAAGCCTGAACCCCAGCATCTCAGACTGTATTGCCAGATAAGGTCTCTAAATAAGGTGATTAAGTTAAAATGAGACCCTTTGATTCTAAAAAAAACAAAAACAAAAAACAAAAAACAACCTGGGTAATCTATATAAAAACATATAAATCTATTCCTCATAGTTTTGGAGGCTAGGGAAGTTCAAGATCAAAACACTCAAAAGGCACTTGATGAATGGTGCCTTTTGCATAGGGGAGAACACTCACTATGTCCTTAATTGGCAGAGGCAGAAGGCAAAAGGAATGAATTGCCTCATCAAGGAGAACCTCATGGCCTAATCACCTCTTAAAGATTCCATAAATCCTGTCTGACTAGCAACCACAGGGAAGAGAAAATCTGAACGTCCACAGAGATGCCAGGGATGACCACCAAAGACACAGTGAGAAGGCAGGAATTTGTAAGCCAAGGAGAGAGGCTCAGAAGAAACCACACCGTAACACCTTGACCTTGGACCTTCAGCCTCCAGAGTGTAGGAAAATGAATTTCTCTTGGCTAAACCACACAGTCTATGTATTTTCTTATTGCAGCCCTAACAAACTAATGTAACTTCAAACATATGATCAGTGTAAACTTGGGTGAGTTTCTTTCTCTCTATGAACCTCAGGTTCCTCATTTAAAGAATGAAGACATTAATAGGATTTAACATACAGATTTTTGAGGATGAAGTGAGACCATCATTTAGCACAAAGTCTGCCTTATATTAAGGGTTAAATATGTTAGCTACTATTATTTTTAAAATACTAATTTTATTATAACTATATAATTATAGAAATAATATGCTTACAACAGCAATAATAATTCTTGTTATAATTGTCTCCAGAGAGACAGTTATTAGGTCCTGTCCCTATCTGAAAAGAGAGCAGCTTTGTTACACACCCAAAATGTATCTTTTTGAAGGCACAAACATGTTTTACAGATGAGGAAATAACCTTTTAAATGACTTTTGGGGTCAGGTAGAAAGGTGTGAATTTTTAATAAAATAGGGATGGCTTTCTAACCCCAAACAATTATCTTGAAAAAATAAAAGTTCATGTTAAACATGAAATTAAATCATGAAGCTTACTTTGTGTAGTTTGTCTGTTATTTGATTGGCCATTTTGATATGGATTTGTTCAAAAATGCCTGTGGTTCTAGCTTCAGTATGAAGATAACAGGAATCACTGAGTCACAAACTTTGTTAAGGACAGGAGCATTCAAGTCTGTTTATGCTAGAAAGCATTGTAAGCAGCTGCTTTTTATAAACCCTTCTTGGAAGTCTAAATTAAAGGAGGTGATTAGGGTGCTATGAAGAAATCAGTGGGTGACTGTCCCCTATCATAAAACAGAGCTGAGGATATCAGCCTTGTCCACTTCATGAACATTAAGAGAACCACATGGATCAATCTAAAAATGCTTTCTACATTGAAGTCAAAATCAATATTACCCATGATAAATCATACAGATAGTATGAAGCTGTGATATGATGTGAAGAGAATGGCATTCCAACTTGGTGATCTTTGTTCTCCAAACCCAAAACCTCAGTGTGTTGGTCAGCTTTCATGACCATGACAAAATACCTGAAGAAATCGACACATAGGAGGAAAGATTTATTTCAGAGGTTTCAGTCCTCCATCAGCTGACTCCATCCTCTCTGGGTTTACAGTGAAGAACAGCATGGAGAAAGGATATGGTGAGATAAAGTTACTAACTTTATGGCACCCAGGAAGTAGGACAAGCTACCAGTGACATGAGTCCTTCAACTAGGCCCCACCTCTCACAGTTTCTAACACTTCTCAGTAGTGCCATCAAATTATGAACCAATCCATTCATGAGGTCAACAGTCTCATGGTCCAACACATTCCAAAAGGTCCCACTTCTGAAAATGCTTGCACCAGGAACCATGCCTTCAACAAATGCACTTTTGGGGAATATTCCAGATTCGAACTGTAACAGTCTATCCAGCAGAAAACCATCAAACTCAAATTGAGGGACATTTTGCAGGATACCCTTCCAGTGTCTCTCATAGCTCTCAAGGCAAAGACTGAGAAAGTCTTAAGGACCAGAGGATATCCAAGAGACACGGTGTGTGAATGCGATGTGATAACTAGGATAGGATCCTGGAAACCAAAAAGGACTGTGGTAAAAACAAGTGAAATCTAAATAGGGCCTAGAGTTTGATTGGTACATTACTGTATTAATCCAGAGTTTGTTCCATTTGTGACAACAGCAGCATGATAGTATATACGTTAAAAAAATGGAAAATGAATGAGGGATATATAGGAACTCTCCTGTGTTTACCAATTTTCTGTAAATTTAAAACTGCTATAAGATTTAAAAGTATAATATTGAAAAGTAAATTTATGTATAAAATACCACTGTCCCTTGGTATCCGCAGAGATTGGTTCCATGACCAGGATACTAAAATGCATGGATGCTCAAGCCCCCTCAATAAAATACTATAATATTTGCAGATAACCTAATCACATCCCCCCACAGACACTTTCAGATCATCTCTAGATTACTTATAATACCAAATACATTCTAAGTGCTATATAATTAGTTATTCTGTAATGTTAAGGGAAGGATGAGAAAAAAGTCTGAACATCTTCAATGCAGACTCCACTATCATGAGCCTAATTACTCAGTCCAGGAATGAGACGCAAGGCAAGCGATGCCCAAACAACAAATGCTGGAGAGAAACAGGATCTGTGAAATGCTGGGAAGCCAGAGAAGGGTGGGCTTACATGCCACTTCATTTATGCAGCTATAGCGCAGTGCTTGATGAATGGAAAATTCAAGTTTTGCTTTGTGGAATTTTCTGGAATATTTTTTTTTCAAATATTTTTTAATCCATAGTTGTTTGAATCCACAGATGAGGAATCCACAGACACGAAGGGGCAACTATAAAAGATTTTATTTGGTTATTTCTTTTTATTTGAAAGTAGCTTACAAATTAAAAAATTGACTTCAGGAAGGAATTATTATGTGATATGTTAAGAATAGTTTGTGAGAGGTGCTGGCGCAGCGGCTCAGCAGTTACAGTGCTTGTCAGGCATGTGTGACTATGCGGGTTCAAATCCCAGCACCACATACACAACTAAGTGTCAAATGAACGAAAGCCATGTGAAAAACTCAATAAAAATTAAAAATTAATTCTCTCTGTTTCTTTCTCCCTCACACTGCCCCTCTCTCTTAAAAAAAAAAAAAAGAATAGTTTGAGGATAGCAGAATAAGTTGTAGTTCTGCTATCTTCCATGCAAGTAGTCTCCTTTATTCTTAATGTCATTGAGAAATTCATTGTCTTGCTGCTGCAGGGGCCAGAGTTTGTTTAGTCTAACCTTCTCACTTTATAAACTGAGACCCAGAAAGGCTGAGGGATTTGTACATATGGCCTATTTGGATTTTTTAGCTTTAAGAAGGTGAAACAAAAGGTATTTTTTATTGCACATAAAGTATTAGAAAAGATACGAATATCTATGTATGTATGTGCTTACATGAATAAACACGTATTTTTTGGTAGAAATAAGATATAAAAGCATGAGACATTTTCTTTTGTGGATCTGTAACCTGGCTTCTTTGTGTTTTCTGTTTTGCTGCTGTTGTTGTCTTGTGATGCTGAGGATTGAACTCAGGGTTTCCAAAGTAGGAGGCAGACACTCTACCACTCAGCTGTGCCCCTACAGATATTCTGCTTTCTTATTTTTGTTTTTAGTGTAGAGCATTAAGGAAATACATTTAGGCTCACTTAAGGAAGAGTTTGATAACAAAAACAAGTAAAACTGTCTCTTTTGTGTAACAGATCTCCACTAGGCATTGATGATTTACAGGCAAGCGATCTCCCCTGAGGACCTTCCAGCCTGGTCTAGGGAGCAGGCACGTAATCATCTTTATGGCAGAAGGACATAGACACAGGGATAGAGAGCTGTGCTGGGAATGCTCTAAGAGGAGTCACCCAACCCAGCAATGGGACTGGCCTCAAGAAACTCTTTCTGGAAGAGTGATTGCTTGAGATGCCTCAAAAGATGAGTGGGGAGTTAGCCAGATGAAGAGGAAGGGGAAGGGAAATGGAATTGTGTCCTTTGAGATTACAGCGAGGAAGGAAGGGTGTGGGCTTAGATAAGACAAGGACTGAAGGGAGACAGGAAATTCGCATGGGTCAGACATGATGACCTCATCCATCACAGAAAAGTAGGATGTGAGGCCACTTTGAGAGAGAGAGAGGGGTGGGGTCAGGCAGGAAGCTGAGGGGAGAGCTAAAGAGCTGGGCTTGTCTCTGAGGGAAATTGAGTAGAATCTAAGCAAGGTAGATAAAGACTTAATGAACATTTTTGAGCACTAATTTCTAAGAATATGTCATCTCTTCCAGCAGCCCTCAACTGTCCGGGGGTATAGAAAGTATGGAGAAAATCAATCAGATTTTCACATTTGGGATTTCATGTTCTCAGGCAGGGTCAGCAGAGTAGAGGATCTGAGGGAAACTAGTATGCACTGTCAATCATTCAACATCAAAGGAAACGTCCAAGATTGGTGGGGCAGAAAGGGAAATGGAGGAAGGTCACAAACGAAAGAGAATAGAGATAGCAAGAAATTCAGTGCCTCTGTAAAGTTAAGGAAAGGAAATCTCTTGAAACTAAATTTGGTAGAAAAGGATACTAACTCGTTTGCAAAGGTTTTAAGTGAATAAAAGGAGATAACTAGGCAGTTAACAGAAGCAGAGGATATTAAAACTAGATGACATTGACTTCGAAAGAGAACATTTGGAAAAGAATAAAAGGTCAGTCGAGGACCGAGAGAACACGTGCTGGGATGTTCAAGTCACTGGGGATGCAGGATTGCAAAGCAGAAAGGGATGAGAATACTCAGAGAGGAGATGGGGTGGAGAAGCCTTTTGTTTGGTGACCATGGCTGCCAGATCGGGAGAATGAGCTGGACTAGATCGTACCTACTATGGCTGGGAGTAAGCAACGCTAGGTGAGCTCTGGGCTTTGGGATTAAGCCGACAGGAGTATGTAACTACATTAACACCACTAACCTTCCCCTTTCTCGTTTTGAAGAGAAGATAATACACCTGAACCTTAGTGAGAGGTATGTAACAAATCAGTCACCAGCTTCTTCTCAACTACTTTGCTGAGGGTCCAACATGGTTTGGCCAGTCTGCACAAGACCTTCATGGTGGATGGAGGGCTAATGGCACCCTCACGCCAAGTGGGCAGGACATCAGTGGGGATCTGGTGTGGCTAAGGTTTGAAATATTAGCACAGTTAATATTTAAGTCTACTGTGAGAAGGAAAAATGGTGATGGTCCACATCCCAAGCCACTACTGCAGTTAGGTTCTCTAAAAGTAATTCCTTTTTAAACTTAACTGCTCTCCAAAGAGCCAATCTATTGAGTGTAGGTGGAAGGAGGCAAATATATGGCAGAAAGTAAGGAGAGTTCAAGGAAGTTGGATTGCCTAAGGTACAAGAGCAAAGAAATAAAGAGAGCCTGGACAGAGGGCAAAGTTGTCGAGCAAACTCAATTGAATTCCATGGCCCTCGGCTTGAATTGCATTTATGAAGCAAGGACCATTTATGAGATCCAAGGCGTCTTTAGTTCTCAATATGTATAACATGCTGGTTATATTTATAAAATAGAATCATAACTACATCTGGAACTTTTACATACAAATTAAGGTTGACTTACATGCCAGCTTGATTTATATTCCCTGATAAGATGGTAAAGTAAAGATTTATTTTACTTTGCACTCTTACAGCTTAGATTATTATTCATACTTTATTTTGCAAATTGGTGGTAACCCAACTTCAGCCAAATCATGAGTTCATATGCCAAGTTTTGGTCTGAACAAGTTTTGTATCCAATATACACTTGGCCACAAAAAATAAGGAGATAGAATAATAAGAGAGAAAAGAAAGTGTTTTATGCATTCTGAGGTCAAAAACAGATGTGAGTAGGGTCCTCCTGGAGTGTGGCTAGCTAACATCTGGTAATCCCTAATGCATTTCACTGTCCATTTGTAAGTTTCCCCTCATGTTTAATATCAACAGCTATTCAGTAACATGGTGAGTTGCACAAAGAATAAAATTTATAGATATCAAGGACAAAGCCAGAAAATTACTCTGTTCTTGGCATTCATCCTTCCTGGGCAAGGACTACATATTTTCTTTCTGCCGATTCTATGTTTCATAAAGCTATGTGATTGGTTAGTTTTCGATTGAGCTGAACGTGTTTTGTTTGTTTCTTTTTTATGACTCAGTGACAAAAGGAAACATAAAACCTTCTGCTTACTTTAATCAGAGAACTCTGGTTTCTTCCATGTAATTTTAACAAGGATTGAGCAAATGTTCTCGGAAGGACTGAACGACTCCTTGTGCTCACGGTGGTGGGAGGAAGGTGAGAAGCGGGTGATAAGGAAAGTAGATAATTGAGCCTGTTTCTTCTCTTGGCACACAGTCTGTCTGATTTCTCATTCCCTTTTTATCCACTCTTTCCTACAAAGGCAGCTCCTGCAAGTTAGAATTCATGGAAATTTTCAAAGCAGAGGACTGTCTGTATTTCTAACCACAAACTTAAAAAAAAATACTGAGGGTCAGGATAGAAATGTCTTAGCAAAATGGATGAGGACAACTTAAGCTTCCCACTGCCAACTGCAACAATTAGATGACAGCCAGGTACAGTGGTGCAGACTCACAATCCCAGCTACTCAGGAGGCTCAGGTAGGAGGATTGCAGATCACAAGTTCATGGTCAGTCTTTGCAATTTAGCAAGACTCCCACTCAAAATTTAATAAAGAGGAAGGGAGTGGTCCTGGGGATGTAGCTCAATGGCAAAGCACTTGCCCAGCAGGTACAAGGCCCTGGGTTCAATGCCCAGAACCAGGGGAAAACAAGATTTCATATATGTTCTCCACTCTATCCACATAATCATGTTATAGTATATAAATTAATGGTGATCTAGACATAACTTTGACAGAACAAGCTGGCCCACTGAATTGATCCACTACTAGGTAATCTGGAGATGGCAATAAGGTATCAATTTGTGTGTGAACTCAGGTTCACTCATGATGACTGCCAGGTATTAGAAGGATTCCAAAGCACTTTCCCATGAGTGGATTTCAGATGTCTTCCGGGGCAGTGGGAAGGAAGAGTAGCTGCAAGTTTACACTTAGTTGCCACTCAAGGTTTAACTAGGGGAGTGTGTCATCAAAAGCTCCATTTCCTGCACGGTGGTGTACACCTGCAATCTCAGCTACTCATGAGGCTGAGGCAGAAGGACCACAAATTCAATGTCAATCTCAGCTACTTAGTGGGACCCTGACTCAAAATTAAAAAATAAAATAAAATAAAAATAATAAGGGCTGAGGATGTAGGTTAGGGATACAGCACTTACATAATTCAGTGCCCAGGACAGGAAAAAAGTAATCTGCGTTCTAAGGTTTGGGATTTGGTGTGTGTGTGTATTGGGAGGGTTTGAACTCAGTGGCTTGTGCATGCTAAGCAAACACTCCACCACTGAGGTACACCCCCAACTCAGGTTTGGGAATTTTTATTTCAAGATAAACCCACATTAATGAATGCATATGTCTATCATGTAGTAATAATACTAAACTCAGTCACATTTATACCTTTAAAGGAAAATTTACATGTGCCATCTCATGAATTACTAAAGTGACTTTGTGAGATAAAAACAGGTGTATTTTTATCCACTTTCACAAATGAGGAACTAAATTTCAGAGCAGATAAGTGATTCACCCAAGGTTACGCAGCTAGAAAGTTGGAGGATTTAGGAAATATTTATAGTCACTTAAATATTTTGTAATCACTCAAGCTTCTTACTCATATTAGGAGTCAGAAAACTGTAGGAAATGTGGCTGACATTTTCTGATTCCTAAATTTTGCAACAGAAACTATAAACATGACTAAATAGGAAACATTTACAATGCACATGATTAAATGACAAGCAGGAGATAGCTGGCCTTTGAAATGCATGTCTGTGTTAATCAGAATCTCCAGAGAAACAGATTCAACAGAATTCTGCAAACTCCACAGAGCCTAAATCCAGTCTAAGTTTGAAGGCTGGAAGGCTGCCATGGAACCAGGAAGTATTTATGTGTCTCAGTTCAAAGGTCAGCAGGTAAAAAGTGTCTTTGTTTCAGGATAAAAGCTATCAGGTAGGAAACAATCTTTTAGTTGGGGGAAAGCCAGCTTTTTAAGTTCCAATTGGTTCTTCAACGTATTGGGTGAGTCCCCCCAACATTATGGAGAGCAAGTTGTTTTATTCATTTACCAATTTAAATATTATTCAAACACATTCTTACAGAAAAATTTAGAATAATATTTGACCAAATATTTGGGTACTCCATGGCCCAATCAAGATGACACATAAAACTACCATAGAAAATCCCCCCTTGTCAACTTGTACCTTAAACCATACATAATTTCCAAATAAGAACAATAATCAAGTCATACTTCCTCCTCATGATACAATTGTCCTGCATACAACCCAAAACACACCAATTCTTTCCCCACAAGAGGATGCACCGTCCTTGAGGGTCGTTAGTCCTTCTCCTTGATATCTCACCACTGAAGTACTATGAGAATAAAATATTATGAATTAAAGTATCCCTTCCTCCCAAATTCATACATTGAAGCCCGACCCCAAAATGTAACTGTTTTTGGAAACTGGGCTTTTGAGCAGGTAATTAAGGGCTAAATAAAGTCATAAGGGTGAGGCCCTATTCCCATAAGACTGGACTCCTTACATGAAGAGACAACAGAGATTCATTCTCTCCATCTATCTATCTATCACCTATCATCTATCTCTCCCTCCCTTCCTCTCTCTCTTTCTCTCTCTCTCTCTCTCTCTCTCTCTCTCTCTCTCTCATTGTAAAGACTGTGCAAGGCACTTTTCAAGCCAGAAAGAGGCCTCACCAGAAATCAGTCCTGCTGGAATCTTGACATTGGGACTTCCAGCCTCCGGAACTGTGAGGAAATAGCACCTCCATGTCCATGGTATCTTGCCCTGGTAGACTGAGCTGACTGCTTCAATGAAGTACAAACCAAGGTATTTCTCACTATCACAGAAGAGAAACTCTATTTTTAAAATACCAGTCCAATAATTGTCTGCTCATGTTCATTTTTTCTGTTAAATTTTTTTAGACCTTAAATGAGGATGTTTTAAAAGAGAAATCAGAAGATTTTCCTGGCATTTTCAGAGATGGGTCATAAATTCCTCTGTGTCTTAGGGGAAGGTTTCGTCACACTGTTTCAAAGTAGTGTGATGAAGTTGCCAATAGTAGGGGACGACTGGGAAAGAGAGGAGGCAATCAACCAATTTTTACTGAGTGCCTGCCTACCTCATGCTGAGCCTTAGAGACACAGTGGGATAAAGGCAGGCCATGTTCTTATGCCTGGGTCACTTTCTAGAGAGGAACCTACCTTCTAGCATGGGGTAGAGTATTTCTTCCCTTGAATTTTTGAGGTTATGCTAAGAAACTGATTCCTCTTTTCTTTTTTTTTTTAAGAGAGAGGGAGAGAGATGGGGAGAGGGAAAGAGAAAATCTATTTTTATTTAGTTTTTCATGCAGTCTTCACTTCTCTGACATTTAGTTGTGTACACGGTGCTGGGGTTCAAACCCGGGTCCTTGCACATGCCAGGCATACACTTTAACCGCCGAGTCACTGCTCCAGCCCCAAGAAACTGATTCTTAAAAGCTTACTTGGAGATTCTAGCAGCAAGTACAACAACACACATAACCATAATTGGAAGATACTCTTCCCAGACTGAACAAGTCTTCCATTTTCCACTTATCACTTTTGGCTATCAGCAAAGGAAGCAGCTGTCATGGCACGGTGGCCTGCCATTTTGACATTGTGCTACCAACTGGATTGTAGAAAACTTGGTTTAGGTCTGATTGGTTTGCAAGCAAAAGCATGCTGAGCAGATAAACCAGACATACAAGGGCAGTGTATGGGATACACAAACACACACACACACACACACACACACACCACAATGAAATCAATTTTCAGAACCATAATTTGTTGTAAGGCCACTGTGTTTATAAGTAGGTGATTTTCATTCTTTGGATAATGTTTTTTTTTGGCAAAGCTGAAGAGAGCACGCGAAATATTTTTATTGTTAATCTAACACCTTAGTGCTATAAATCCTAAAGAAAAACCAAACAAAGAGTGCTATGTAGCAACACTAAGGTGTTTTCAATTTTTCACTGTACAGCATTCATAGATTTTGGAGATGACCTACAAAGCTGTAAATAAAAGCAATGCAATTTTTCTGTGAAACAATTTCTAAACTCTCCAAAAGTTGTGATGTTAGATTCGTTTATTATATTGGTACAGACTTTCCTTGGGGAAACTAAGGGTGTCTGTTTCCCCCCTTTCTGAATCAAAAGTTGATAATGCAGAAATATTGCTCAAATATCATGACCACAGCATCTTTTATTTTTATTGAACAATAAAAATAATTGTAGTCTGAAGAGTAACTTTCTTTAGAAACAACTGAAACTATTTGAACTCTCTAAATTAACTAATGCCATCTTATAACATTTTGTATGCAGAAAAACAAAAAGGGACTAAAAAATAAAATTGTATTAGGCATGAAATTGACTGCAGATCTTACTGTTTCATAATTTCAAAGTCCCCAATGTAGAAAAAAGTGGATCGTAAAAAAACCCAAATTCTGAGAATTACACCTTTTTTCCAAACTTTAAAAATAAATCATTTGTCAACATGACTCCTCCTGTGTTCCTAACTTCCAAGCTAGTGCCCTTCTAACAACAGTTACAGCAAATTCCCAAAATTGTGGTAGTGAGAGCAGTGACAAATGAGGAATGGAAATAGCCATGAATGGATTAAAAGATAAATAGTTCTTTTATATGCACTTCTAAGAAGCTTCAAAAATTATCTTCTATGAATCAACTCCATCTTATTTTGAGGCAGGAACATTCAAGACGAGTTTATCGTTTTATACGAATACTAAAAGTTTAAAATTTGGTCACAGACAAAAATATGTTAAATGGAATCAGCTAAAATTGATCATAAGAAATGAAAGTCTTGGGGCTGGAGTGGTGGCTCAGCGGTGAAGGCACTTGGCCAGCATGCACGAGTACGTGGGTTCAAACCCCAGCACCACATACACAACGAAGTCTTGGAGCAACAAAAGTCATGTGAAAAAGTAAATAAAAATTGTTTCTTTTTCTTTCTCTCTCTCTCTCTCACTGTCCCTCTCTCTTTTTTTAAAAAAATTTTCTATAGCAAAAGAGAGACCTCTTTTTAAAATTCTACAGTTCTTATCATATTCCATCTCAGTGAATTATTTCTTGTGCCCCGAGGTCAGACCCCACAGGCAGTAGTTGAATTCTGGGAATAGAAATGAAGGAGAAGGAGCAGAGGGTTGAGGACTAAGTCTCTGGGGATGCTCACAGTTAGACAGTGGGAGAGACCCGTAAGGAGAAGCAAGAGTTCAAAGTTACCTGGCTCATGAAAAGATCAACTAGCCCAGATGTTTACATTAATTAATCAAAAATATTGATTCTTATTTTTACTTAAAATATAAAACAAAGTTGACTTACACATACACACCCAAAGTATCTATGAATGAGGAATCTGTCTCCATCTCTCCATTTCTGTTTCTTTTCCTTCTTTCTCTTCACATGCACAAACATACACCCACCAACATACTACCCTGTGAAATAATCCGCAGAATGTCTAACAGAATGACAAATCAACCTGAAAAGATGTGTGTCACTGTTCTATTTAGCTCAGGAAGAAAGGTATAAATATTTTCATTGCTATAGCTGCAAAGTACACATTGCACATTTCATAGTTTATTCAGATGGGCCCCTCTTGATGGGCATGTAAATTGTTTTTAGTATTTTGATATTTCAGGAGTAGTATTACAATGAATTGTCTATTCATGTGTCTTTTCTTGTTTTTGCAAGTGAAATGTTGGGATATCGTTCTAAAAGTGAGAGTGCCAATCATAGTGCAAATGAATATGCGATTTTGTTAAATACTGCAAATTCCCTTTTGTACATGTTGCACTCTTTTAGTTTCTACGCAATAGATAAGAACAATTATTCCCATTTCCATGACCTCATCTGCAGAGTATGCAGTCAGACATTGTTTATGTCAAACCATTTGTGAAAATACTATTTCAATGTAGTTTTAATTTCATTTCTCTTTTTATGATCCATGTTGAGAAGTTTTATAATTTTTAATCTTATATAGGACATGTATAATTTAACTATTCAAAATTCAATTTACACCATATCAACATTACCCCAACATGTTGAACAACCAGTATAAACATGAGTGGCTATTTTTATGGTTCCCAGAGACACCAAAATAAGGCAATTCTTCCTTCCTCTTTGGAGCAATGATCTTTTAAATCCTAGTATAATTCCAGCTTCATGATACCCACACAGAGGAATTAGTTTTTCCCAAGTTATAACTTCCTTAATTCCCTCCCAATTCATTACAACTTCTTAATGCAATAACACATTTATGAACCTTCATATATGCAAAAGTCATAGATCCCAAAAGAGTCAATCAAAGCTGGTCTTTTCCTGGGCTCCTGGCATCACCAATAAATTGTGAAATTTCTGACCATTTGTAATTTCCAGTCCCCTAACAAGACTCTTTTAATCCCTTATTTTTTTCCTACCAAATGTCAACATTTTGCATAACTGACAAGAGAAAGAAGTTTCCGCTTTTAAGCAATATTTGAGTTTAGTAAAGAAATAAATGTGGAAGAGAGGTTGTTTTTTCAAAAGAATAAGTTGAACTGGAAAGAACAAGAGTCTTGAGGAAGAGTCCTTGGCTTGAGGGTCAGTGTGATTCATCCTTCAGAGCTCTAAAACACAAAAGTTGGGCAGCGGGCAACCTTTACCCCACTTCAATTTACTGACTTTTACTCTCTTTATCAAAGAATAATCTTCCAGTCTCGATGATTCACAGACAAAAGATAAATTGAAATACTTTAAGATTAAGAAGACACTAAATGTTAAAAAGGGTAAGGCAACAAAAGTACTTACCCTGAATAAACAATAGCAAATAGCTCACAAATGACACGGACGCTGAGATAGCTGACATTTAGACCACATTTCAGAGTTCACTGAAGTTGCATTTTCTTATAGCCTCTAACTTATTCCATTAGCAAAATACATCCTAAATTCTCATCATTTACAGCACCCCACTGTTGCCGCTCCAGTTCCCACAGTATCTGGACCTAAATCATGGTTTCCTAAGATCTCTTGCCATGTACCCCTACTCCAGCTCTCAACCTCTTATCAATTGTCTGTGCATTACCCAGAGCAATAGTTTTAAAATGTAACTCGGTTTCTGCCACACAGTACCTCAGGTTTTTTCCTGGCTTGCCACAACACTCAGTTGTCACTCCTACTATCATCTGGGAGACACTATGATTGTGATCTGGGCCCTGGTTTCCTCTTAGACCAGATTCCTCTCACTTTCTTCCTTGCTTGCTCTATCTGGCCAGATTGCTCCTCGCAGTTCCTCAAAAACTCAAGCATAATCCCACAGCAGGGTCTTCGCACCTGCCCCTCCTCAGCTTGGAACTCTTGGCTCATTTACAACCTATCACTTCCCTTGGAGTTTTGTTCAAACACCTCATTAGCAAGGAATCCCAACTAAAAGAGCACCTCTGTCATTCTCTAGCTGCTGGCCCTGATTTATTTTTCTTCATCATCGAATTTTTAATACTTAATAATTTTATACTTATTTATTTACTGTTTATCTTCTTCAAGAATGTAAAACACCATTAGAGTAGAGACTTTTTCGTTCATGGACAGATCTGCAAGGCTTAGAACTGTGAACAAACAGTTAATTACAGTGTTCCAACCCTAGGAGATGGGTATGAAATAAAATGGTGGACTGAGATATTGCTTTATTGACAGTTGTTTGCCTTGTTAAAACTCATTGTCACCACCAGGTTAAAAAGTCTTTTCCTAACAAAGATGGGCAGGTAGGTTGGAGAGGGATCAGGGCAGAAGAAAGGGAAAGAGTTAGGGTGTTCCCAATGTAGCCCAGATGGAGAGAACCAACAGGGCTTGGAAACATTTTGAATGTGTGAAATAAGAACAAAAGGGAAAGAATAAAAAATGGTCCTTGTTTTTTTTTTTCTTTTAATGTGAGCAGGTGACCATATAGTGAGGAAAGAATAAGATGTGCGTGTTTATTGGAAGAAGCAGGAATTGGTAATTGTACAATTATTTTCCACCACTCCCCCTCCAATAAACGCAAACACACAGGTTAGCAAACTCAGACCTGTTTTCTATCCTTCTGTGCTATGTCTTATGTTCAGGAGCACCCTTGCTTTCAACTGGCTTAAGGCAGAGTGAGGTACCAATGGGAGTTCAGAGATGAGATAAGTAGGAAGATTTACTCCTTTTGATCTCTCCAGTTCTGCTGGTGAACTCTTTACCGATTACTGCTTTAGTCCTATGCAACTGGTTCCAGGACTTCAAGCTTTCCCAGGGCTCCTTCTTCTCCCCATAAGATTAAAAGGGACAGCAACTTCCCGTCATTGCTAATTCCAGAGTACTCCAGCATCCTTTATTGGGGCTCTATTAATCCTTGCCTGCACCTTGGTGAACTGACTGCATTAAACTTTCAGTTAAAAACCTTTCAGTTTACCAGCTGTTTCATACTGAGACCCTGAGTGTGACAAGAGCTGAGTTCATGCTGATCTGCCTATGAGACATCCAAGTGGAGATATACACAGACACGCCGCGAAGAGTCTGTCTAGACTAAGGCTGGGCTGCGGAATATAATATCTAAGACACTCTAGCACATGCTAGAGTGTTCTCCAGTACAGATTCATCTCCTCTGCTGACCAACTCACTGTCTTTTTTTTTTTTTTCTTTAAAGAGAGAGAGAGACAGAGAGAATCAATTTTTATTGAGTTTTCCCCATGGCTTTCATTGCTCTGACACTTAGTTGGGTACGTGGGCGCTGGAGTTTGAACTCATGTACTTGAGCATGTGGAGCAAGCGTTATAACTGCTGAGCCACCGCTCCAGCCCCAACCCACTGTCTTGAATGGTAAAACAGTCTTGTTGGATTTCAGGCAGTCCTGGAATTACTCCATCCTCAAGTTTAGGAAGTCTGACTTCCAGGACTAAAATTGGAACTAGTTGTCCTCCTTCTTTCAACAATCTGGCAAGACTACATCTCCCTACGCCTCACACCATTATTTATCTTGGTTACGAACAGACACTCAAACTTCCCAGACATCCACTTTTTCCAGAACTCCCATTCTCTTGCTAGTATATACATCCCATCAAACTCATTACTTTTAAGCAATCTTAGATTCTTAATCAATTGTATATTAGTAAGTCTATGCCTCTAATGAACTATTCAAAAAATGTTTAACATTTGTCCAAAAAGAGCACAAAATTGACTCACTTAAGTCATTTTTTCCTAATAGCAGTGGCCACAATGCACTTTGTCACTGAACAAACTTCATGGTTAACATTTGGGCAGGAGCACAATGATCCAAATTATACTGATCAATGTTTTACTGTTTTGGGTTTTCACTGACATACAAGGCCATAAACAGTTAACTGGATCTATAAATACTACCAGTTAAGTTTAATTAGTTCTCTGTGCAAATTTTCAGGTTGTGATAATTCTGGTGATAACTTTGAATAAAAATTAGAATAAAATTCCGTAGGCAGTTTGTTTTTAAAAATTGACCTAGAACATACTCTGAAAGAAAAAAAAGAGAGAGGAAAAAAAAAAAGAATTTGGATAAAAGAGTGAGAAATCAGAGTATGAAAAGATTAGTTACTTTGTAAAAAGCCAATATGATTGTAGAAGTATTAAAATCCCTGTAGGAGATTTACAGAGAAGTCTGCCCTGGATTAGAACTTGATATCAAATAATTTAACTGAAGTCATACAATTTCTGTGCCATTTGTAGTTGAGTTAATAGCATATGTTCCTGGAGGATTACAGCCAATGATTAAGGAAATTAGGTTTTGTTTGAATTTAATTTAGTTATATAAAGCTGCTACTATAATTTACAGCTTTGATATTTAATATTTAATAACCCAGATCTTAGAAGAATAGTAGATATAGCTATGTCATTATGCCTTGAAATATTATTCCCATAAGTCATTTATATTTGCTGGCCGATAAGGATGTTCATCAAGGAGATGGACTCAACACGAGTCCACTGATAAAGCCAGAGCAGTTTCACAGTTTGCTGAGTCCCTTGTACATTTCCACTCCATTTCCCACACCTGTAACTTACTGAATCATAATTTATCTGGCCGGTCAATTGTCATAATAAAGAAACATGGCCACCTTTACTCCAGCAGCCAGGCGTGAGAAGGGCTCCGCTCTGCCTTCCTCGCATCTTTTATGTATCTGTGACTCTTAATCATTTAAACTCTTACGGATTTTTCTGTAAATATTGCCTCTTCCTGCTTTTTATCCTTATCTGTCTCCTTGACTTTTTTTTTTTAACTTTCTCTCTCTGAGGCTGAAGTAATGATTCCAATTTTTCTTTCCTAAAACAATTTATAACATTTTATAGGCATTTAATTTTTCTTCTTCTATGATTTACTATAATTCATCCTAAATCTCTGATCCTTTAGACTGGCATTTATTTCCAAACATTCTGACATTCTTTTCCTCCTTTTATAAGAGCATTTATATTGCTTACACTGCTCACTGCTTTTTTCCTGTTAGAACTTCTGATTTAAACCCTTTATCTCCTCTATTCACATGCCTCTTCTTGTCCTTTTAACTAGTAGGAATCTTCCCTTCACTGCAATGCCAGCCAGTCTGCGCTCACTTGCCTTCACTTCCTGGATTAATATTGCTTCAAAGACAGGTCAAGTCAGTCCTTTAGAAAATTCATAAGCTACTGTCTGTAACCGTAAAAAGTTTTAGAGTCCAGACAGAGAACTTAAGAATGTCTCACAATTTACCTTTGAAAGATAGATATTTAAAATATTTAAAGTAGGCCAATTTTTCAACATGCAAGTTCTTCAACTTTGTTTTAAAGGAATGAAAAATGCATTTATAGATTGTGAAAGATGAGTTTCCTTTGTATTTTATGCCAGTACTCTAAAAATTCTAACTTGGAAAAATATTTTAAAGAAACAATAATAATTACAATAATTACTGTAATAATAGTTTTTTTTTTTTAAGAGAAAGAGGGATGGTGAGAGCGGGAAAGAGAGAAGGAGAAACAGTTTTATTTATTTTTTTCATGTGGCTTTCGTTACTCCGACACTTCCTTGTGTACGTGGTGCTGGGGTTCAAACTCTAGTCCTTACACATGCCAGGCAGGCGCCATAACTGCTGAGCCACTGCTCCAGCCCTGATAATAATTATTTTTAAAAGCAGAGTAATCGTGTGCTTTGGTGACAATATTGGCTTTGCTGCTTTATGGCTCTGTGATTTTGAATAATTTACTCATCATCTCTGTGCCTCCATTTTCAAATATGTAAAATGGGGATAGCAATGGTATTCCGTTGACAAAGTTGTGTTGTTGTATGAAAAGTACTCCAAATCATGCCTTACATAGAGTAAACCCGCAATAGCAGATAACTATCTATATAATTATTTTTCTTGTTACTGTACAATAAGTTCCCAATTACAAGGAAATAACAGGTCAGAGCAAACAGTAAGAAACAAAAAAAACATCACTGTAGTAATTTTAATTGTTTACATAATCTGTATTTTTGACACATTTTTACATATTTTTGGAATTAAAAAAAATTGGTGGTATTCTTTGGAACATCAAATACCACATATTGAAGTCACTTAGCACATTATTAACAATCTCCCCTCCTAGCTCAAAACCAGCCCCTATGAGGAGTCAGAAGAAACTCCATATTAAAACACAATGCAGACAAAAGTCATTTTTGTAGATATTTATCTACTTCAGATTATGCAAAAATTTCAGCACCAGAACTATAGAATCTGCATGTCTGTACTAATTTAGAAAACAGAACCATAAAGCACACCCGGAACAAGACCAAGAGATTCCACCTCGAAAAACACAACTCCCTAATGTGTTTGAGATAAATCCATTGAATGCCGACCATAGGGAAGATGCTGACCTCCACCCCCTAAGGAGTTAAGATCAGAAGAGAGGGTACTCAGTGCTATTGAAAGTGCTCCAAATCACTAGTAATCAGAGAAATGAAAATGAAAACTACATTAAGATATCACCTTATGCCAGTCAGAATGGCAAAGATGAAGAAAATAAACAACAATAGATGCTGGAGGGGCTGTGGAGAGATAGGCACACTAACACACTGTTGGTGGAGCTGCAGACTGGTACAGCCCCTCTGGAAAGCAGTGTGGAGAATCCTCAAAAAACTAGGGATGAGCCCACCATATGATCCTGCCATTCCACTCCTGGGTATTTTTCCAGGGGATTTAGAATCTGTGCATTATAGTGACACAGCAATACCTATGTTCATAGCAGCTCGATTTACTATTGCTAGATTATGGAAACAACCCAGATGTCCCTCACTAGATGAATGGATCCAAAAACTGTAGTACATATATACTATGGAATTCTACACAGCAATCAGAAACAATGATATTGCAGCCTTTGAAGGTAAATGGATGCCTATGGAAGAAATTATGCTGAGTAAAATCAGCTTAACCCAGAGAACCAAGGATCGAATGTCTCTACTCATCTGTGGAGGGTGGATCTAGACCCTGGCCATTGAGAAAGGTGGTCTATTATCATGTGTTAAATCCAGATAAGGTGTAATATTATACAGCCTAATACTTTTCTAGAGACATTGTGGGAAGGGGAAGGAGGGATAAGGGTGGATAATTGAGGGGCTCTCCTGGGGGCAAATCTAATATCCAGAATCTATTCACATTTTATATTATTTTGTTAAAAACTTGTATGGTTGTTCAATTAAAAAAAAAAAGAAGAAGATAGGGTAACCAGAATAGCAATTCTAATCCTCCATATCTATAAGGGAAAGGAGGAGAGAGTTTATTGTGTTCCAAAGAATCAGGAAATAAACCAGAACATACCACGAAAGAGAAAAAGTAAATTCAAACTGACCCAGGAGAGAAATGAGATCTACTTCCAGTACTGTTTTCACTGATGCACCAACTCAGCAACATTGAATACTGAGAAGTGGTAAAAATATTGGTAATGACTGCTATCAAATAAAGTGGGCACAGTAATACTCACCTGCAATCCCATCTACTCAGAAGCCTGAAGTAGGAAGATCCCAAGTTTGAGGCCAGCCTGGGTGACTTATCAAACCTTGTTTCAAAATTTTAAAAGGGCTGGGGGCGGGGGCTGGAGTGTTAGCTCTCGGTTACAGCGCTTGCCTGGCATGCATGAGGTTGTGGGTTCAAACCCCAGCACCGTACACACAATGAAGTTTCAGAGGAATGGAAGCCAAATGAAAAACTAAATAAAATTGATTTTCTCTCTGTGTGTCTCTCACTGTCCCTCTCTCTTAAAAAAAAAAAAAAAAAAAAAAAAAAAAAGCTAGGAATGTAGAGCACTCCTGAATTCAATCCTAGCAATGCAAACAAGCAACCAATCTTCTGCTAAAGGAGAATACAGGCAAATCTTCAGGATATAGAAATGTAGCTGCAAGGACAATAAGAAATGTAGTTTTGCTGGGCACAGAGGCACATGTCTGTAGTCCCAGCTACTTGGAAGGCTGAAGCAGACAGACTGCTTTAGCCCAGGAGTTCAGGGTCAACCAGGACAACATAGTGAGAGCCTGTCTTAAAAATATATGTAGTTTTGAATTTATCAAGGGGAGAGAGGAATAGAGTGGCTAATGATGGGCATTCCCTGGGAACAGGGCTGCAAACAGTGAGAAACAAAGCAATTGAACTACAGTTAAATCCAGGTTTATTACAAAATAATTTTCAATTACATATAACATTTTAAATAGCCAATTATAAAGATGTAGGAACTGTCAGTATTTAAGGGTCAGAAAATTTGAGCATGAGTCAGACTTATGCTATTTATTAGCTGCAAGATTTTGAATAATAATTAAGCTTGCTAAGTCTCTAAGGAAAATAATGTTAAAACCATCTACATCCTATACACCATAGGATTTCGAGAATGGTTAATTGAAATTGATGTTGTGAAACATAAAGCCCAATTGGAATGTAAATTGTTAATATAATTCAGCTTTTGCTTGATTTTTCCATTCATGGTGATATTACTACTCTTTTTTTTTT
>PVKS010034851.1:0-20558 GCA_004027875.1 Aplodontia rufa
TTAGACTTTCTTAAATTTTCAAATATTCGAATGGATTTGACATTGATATAATTACATCAATTGGTCACCTTTTTTCTTTCCTGCAGTACCAGGGACTGAATTCAGGGGTACTTAACCACTGAGCAACATCCTCAGTCCTTTTTATTTTTTATTTTGAGGCAGAGTCACTAAGTTGCTGGAACTTGCCTCAGTCTCCTGAGTAGCTGGAATCATGGGCGTGCACCCCCACCCACACCTTGGCACTGTTGTAAAAGCTTCAGTTCCCTTAACTGGAGCTCTTTGTGTTCCTTAATAAACAGACCATTGGTGAATCTACATTCTTAGCAGCATCACTCTGGGCACTGTGGAAAAAAAGGAAAACCTGTACAAAGAAGGCATAAAATTATTTTAAAAGAAACAAGACATCGATCTGGGGTCATTTCATAGCAGAACAAACAATTCCACGTTCTTGAAAAGCTCTTACAGGATTACTGTGCCATAGCAGTAGAATCATTCATGTTTGTGATAATAATCCTATGTAATCAGAAGATTAAATCATTCTTAGCATCTTCTGTGTAAGAACACAGAAAATATGTAATACATTTTAGAAAATTTCATATTAAAATTGGTTGAAATTTGTAAAAGGTTGACAGTTAATGAATTAAGTTTGAGTAACCAGGAAAATCACAATACCATAGATGAATTAAAAATTAATGCAGTGGTTTTCCATGGACACCACAGTGACCATGGAATATCAAAATTCATAATCAATTCCCCAAACACAATTTAGCTTTATCATTCCTAACCTCCTTCCATATATCAGTTGAGCCACAGCAAATCTCTATTTTTGTCAAAGATGGGCACACATAGGCAATTTCATATGGCTCAAGGTAATGAATTTACTAGAATTATTACAATAATTTTCATAATAATAGAGTGATTTTCATTTTATCTTTTCTCTTTACCTCACATTATGTTAGAAAAAAATTGAATTAATAAATAATAAAAACACAAAGTCCACCAAAATGATTGTGGGCCCATCATTGCTAACATTTTCTTTCTACTTCTCAAAAACATAACACTCTACAGCCCAGCATGGTGATACACACCTATAATCCCACCTACTTTGGGAGGCTAAGGCAGGAGGATTGCAAATTTGAGGCAATTTCACAAAACTCTGTCTCAAAATAAAAGTTTAAAAGATCTGGGGATGTAATTCACTGGTAGAGTACTCGCCTAGCTTGTGTAAAGTCCTGTCCATTCCCACTACCACATATACAACTAAGCATCAGAAAAACAAAACCCAGATGAAAAAAATAAATAAAATTGATTCTCTCTCTCTCTCTCATGCACACACACACACACACACACACACACACAATATCTCCCTCACTCTTTAAAAAATAAAGGAAGAAAAGAAACAATCCTATTTATGCCTGAAAAACCTCAACTCCACAAACACAGCTTCAAAATATCTAATAGATCTGGGCTTCATCATTATCACTTTCCACAGGCACCATCAAATCTAGCATAATCTGAAAATGTGTATATGTGTGCATTCTAGTTGTGTTCATTTATTATACATATTTAAAAGACAAAATATGCTAACAATTAAGTGTTAGAACAATGAATTAATAATCCAGAAAAATATAATGGACAGCCAAAGTTCTCAGTTATATATAAAACATGTTAGCATTCAGTCTAACTTCCAGTTCCATTGAGCCCCTATTCCAGATGTTTATCACATATCTCAGACTTGCCGTAATATCTGTGCTTGCCCATGGCCCAGCCCCTCAACATGATATAAATCCAAAATATTACCTCTCACAAAAGTAAACGATGCTGGAAATGTGGTGCATTTATGAATGGACATTGGCTTTATAACCACTCATATGCTAGAGAAATTCCATTCTTTAATAGTCCAAACTGAGAGGTATCTACCAGCAAAAAAAGAAGAAAAAAGGCTTATTCTCAGCTTTACAATTGTATCAAACCTGTTTCATGGGCCTTTCCTAGATATGCAGTTTATAACACAGATGGCATGTCAAAGCATACAATTTTATGTTTTTTTAAATACATGCAACAAAAACAGAACACCTAAAATAACGAAGACAGAACACTCTAATAGAATAAGTTAAAGGATAAAGTATGCTAAAAAAGGAATATAGTTAAAGGGCTAGTCATGTGAGAATGTAGAACTTTAGCGACAAAAATCTAAAAAGAGGTGACTAACAAGAAAGTTCCGGACAAAAGCTTCATCTAAATCCTGAAAATGTCAGTTAAATGATATAATTTTATAGCTTTCAATAAAACTACATGGTTTTAGCACATCAATAAAAGCAAAGTCTTAAAGCTGAGACATACATTGTTATTAATGAGGGAATGAATTCACAGCGGAAGCAAGAGCTGGCAGGACGGGCCAGGAGTTCAAGTTTTCTCTTGCTTCCGTTGTATTTTCCACAGTATGTCATCGCTGTGACTGACGGGCAAAACGAAGGTGGCTGCTGGTGCCCTTTCTTGAAGTTGTGCCAATTAAACTCTGTAGCCTCTCACACTGGCAATGCCTACTGGCTAGCTCCTGAATAGTAAAGGTGCCAACTCAAATTTCCTCATCACTGACTTCCTTCACTGCTTATCAAGGCAATCTACTATTTCCAGCTTCTCAAATGTTCCTGGAAATAGTCTTCTATAGATGACCATTCCTTACAAAATATATGGAATAAAAAATATTTAGGGGTGAAGGGAATAGAGATTTACTCTGGTAGTTTACAATCAGGGCATCGGTGCACTGTGACATCTTGTGATCAACATGAGATGTCTCAGAAATAACTGTAATTTTTTCACCTTTTTTTAAATTGAGGCCACTCATGGTGGTTCACACTTATAATTCCAGCAATCTGGGAGGCTGAGGCAAGAGGATTGCAAGTTAAAAGCCAGCCTGAATAATTTAGTGAGGCCCTAAGCAACTTAGCAAGATTTTGTCTCAAAATAAAAGAAAAAGGGCAGGTGCTATGGCTCAGTGGTTAAGCACCCCTAGGTTCAGTCCTCAGTTCCAAAAATTGATAAAATACTGAGATCAAGTTCACATACCATAAAATTAGTCATCTTAAAGTATACAATTCTGTGATGTTTAGTACCTGCACTGTGTTATACAACTACCACTTTTTAATAGGTATATAGTTCAACTTATTCCTTTAGTGAGTTACCCTCAATTCTCTTCAATATGGCATTCCAAGAGGGTGATAAATAGATAAACTCATAAGAATCAAAGATTCTTGCCAACTGGCTGAAGATCACTGAGCATCTACCCCATAATGCATTCATTCACACAAATACTCACTCTTTCAGCTCCTCCTCTGTGTCTACGCCCTCAAGATCTTAAACTCATAGAGACAGACATACCAACACTTACAATATAAGGCTGGACTGTGGCCTAGACAACTGTGGTCCAAAGAAGGTATGGCCATGTATGCCCAGCAGTAGGATTGTTTACAGGAAGATTGACTAAGGTGGAGAGGGCTGATCCAGTTCTTAAGTTATAGCCAATAAAAGAAGCAAGGTCAGTTAAGAGTATGAAGAGATTGTATTCTAGAGATAGGAAAGAAACTGAGTGAGCCAAGTCCAGCTAGAATGTAGGGTAGCATTGTAAGTAACACTGTAGTAAGCACTTTTTATATGCATTCTGCATTATATCTTCAAAGTGATACTAAGAGCTAGGTGCCTGCCGTTCATATTGAATAGCTGAGATCCCAGAAGGACAGAGAGGGTTAGATAACTTGGTCACACAGCTACTAGGAGGCTGAGCTGGAATTCTGACCCAGGCAGTCTAGCTTCAGAGCCCATTTTCTTCATCATGCCATCTATACTAAAGCTTTCTTTTTCATCTCTTTTTAATAAAATCAATTGCTTAAGGCGGATCTTTTATGAAGCTACAATATGCCATAATGCACTGAAGGTGAACAATGAATGGGCACCACTAAGAATCCCTTTGGCCTCTGAGCGAGTGAGAGAGCAACTAACAAACTATATCATTTTCTTGCACAGCACCTCCCTCCACTCACTGCCCAGCCCAGGATGTACTTAGCCCAGTTTGGAGACCTCTACTAGACATGGAGAGACTGCCTGTCAAGTAGAGGGCTTTAACAAGGTGAGTAATGTGAGCCAGTATGTGTTTTTTAAACAATTACTTGAAAGGAATGAAAATGGAAAAGCAGAGAAAAAAAGAGTACACAAAAAGAAAAATCATTAGGATGCCATTTGCAATAGATCCAGAAAGTGATAATGAGGTGATAAACTTGAACAGTGGGGAGTCAGATGTGAGAGATTAAACGACTTGCCCAAGGACATGAGTCAAGGGAACTGCCAGAACCAAAACCTGGGTTTCCAGGTTGCACTGATCTGGGAATGGTGTGTGGAATGGAACTGCAGAAACACCTCTATCAGGACATTTCTATGACTTTAGAAATTACAGTTGCTTAATCCACACGCTTGTTTCTTAAAGTCTGATTTTATACTATTAAACAAGCTGTGGCCCAAAATGAATTATATAATATCAACTGCATAGCATTCAAGCAGGTAACCAAGTAACTTAGTATAACTCTAATAAAATTTGAGACTTAGCCTTTTAATCCAGAAACAAAATACTTCATCATAGAGAAAGTACAGAGATTTGAAATACACTCTTTCATAAAAGTAATAAGCTATTCCAAGATACAGATTTACAGGACATAATCCTCACAAGTGAGCTTCCAAATAAGCTTTTTAAATGAAGCTCCATCAGAAGTCATTTAAGAAGCCAGATTCACATTTTATTAATATGACAGCATAACAAGATAAATATATCATGATTCTCAAATGATATAATTAATGTTGCTTATGTGACATATTCCTATTAATGATCTTTTATTATGTGTGAACAGTAAAATAACATTAGATGAGCAATGAAAAAAATCTAATCAGCAGCGGCCTTCCTAAAGGCTTTGACTGAAGTCCTATTTACACAGTGTTATCTGATACTAATCCTTGGATTTTAAAGAACAGAAATCATCGCTTCAGATTTGTAAACAAACATGGTCCTATGAGATAAGCATTTTAATTGCTATCATTTCTGCAAATGTAAGATTAAAATAATGTGATACATGATAGTCTCTTAAGGTGAAAACAGAGGAAAGTACATTTTGCCAGGCCACTTAGGTTATGGGAATAAAAGAATCATGACACTGGATTATGAACCCAGTCTATACAGCTTGGTACTGTGACTTAATCATGACCTCCATGGAGATTTTGTGGAAAGTGACTAACCCCTCCCTGATGCTGTCTACAAAGATCAGAAATAAGTGACAAAATATTCTATTTTTCCTTGGTATTCCACTATAGTTCAATAACTATGAGTCAACTGAAATATAAGAAAGTCTAAAAACACAAGTTTTACAAAGTAATAGTTCTTATTTACTTTTACATCAAAGAAATATCTATTTATTGAGCAACTATAATATCCTTGGCATCCAAAAAGAAGTGAATGGTTCCCAAATGTAAGTAGCTTGAAATGTTATGAGGAGGTTAACTATATACATAAAATGATAAAGACACATGCCTAAGGAAGAAAAAAAATTCCAATCAATGCTTCAAGAATTCAGAGGAAGGTAAAATCATTACATTCCTTCAAGAGGAAAAAGGGCTGGGTGGGGGCATTGAAGGGAAGAGGAGAGCTCTGGTTAACTATAGCTTTTTTTTTTTTAAGAGAGAGGGATAGAGAGAGAGAGAGAGAGAGGGAGAATTTTATTTAGTTTTTCATGTGGCTTACATTGCTCTGACACTTCATTGTGTACATGGTGCTGGGGTTCAAACCCCTGTCCTCACACATGCCAGGCAAATGCCAGAACCACTGAGCCACCACTCCAGTCCAACTATAGTATATTGAAATCATCTCAGCTTTATTTATTTTTTTTGATAAATAGCCCTAGTTATCAAAGTTCCCAAGCAAAATGGTAAAGAATACATGTTTTGAAGTAAATAAAGCCTGGCTCAATCCTAGTTCTGACCCTGCCATGCTATATGACTCTGGGTAAGTCACTCCCCCCCTCTAAACCTCAGTTTCCTTATCTGTAAAGTACAAATTATAACATCTCCCATATTACTGGATAATAATTATGTGAACTCATAGATTCCTAGCATATAGCAGGTGCTTCAGAAGTGGTAGCTGCTATTTGGATGATATTAAATGCCATTCTTACCATAATGAGACAAGGACAATTGCTCAAAATATTGCTTTAAAAAAATTTACTGAGGTATAAGTGACCTAGAAAAAGCTGTGCATCTTTATACAACTTGATGAGTTTAGAGATATGTATATACCTCTGAAGCATGCTTTTTAGGGGAATTACACGGTTCTTGGAAGAAGGCCCCTTGTGCTCTGGAAGACTGCATTCTGTGCTCCTCACTGATCTGATCCTGGGGGCCAAATACGATAAATCATGTTCTGATGGTTTCGTTGTGAAAAGGTACAAGACCCTCACAGAGTACTCCACTCACATATTTAAAAAGCTTGTGTTAAGTATTGAGTTTAACCCAGCAAGTAAGCAGAGAAGAGGAAAAGAACTCACTTTCAATCACGGACCGCAGCTGCATCCTCAGTAAGAAACAAAGAAATCCGGAATCTGTAGTTACTCTCTTACAGTAAACCCAGAATTTAGATAAGTCTCAAGTAGTAGTGGCTGACAGGACACCATGACAGCAAGCTACCAACCAATTCTACTCATGAAGCCCAGCAGCAGACAAACACTGCTTGGGGCTGCATTCTGTGCATGATCTTAGCTTTGTTAAAATCACATCAATGCAGTATCACTTTTCATCTGTAGTGTAAATGGTTTTTATGAAACAGTTTGGTAAAACACACGGCATGTGACTGTACCATTACAAATGTGTTAGCAGACACGGCCAGAAACCATAGCAATGATCTGATCATGTGAGTATTCTGGCAAGATTAAGAAAACAAGTCTAATCTTTGTGAAGACTTACTGGTGCCCTAAGGAGTTGAATATCAAGTCTTTTCCAAAGTAGCTTCCATTTCCAATGCAGAAGAAACAAGACTTGTTCTCAAGCTACTACCAAATAATCATACAATATTTGATAACTCGGCTTTTTTTTCTAATCTTCTATGAACTCTGAAGAATTGTATCTGGATCCTAATAATGTGACGATTTGAGATTATGAATACAGTGAACAAACACAACCTTCTGGTATAGCAATTGAAGCATCGCAGAGTGAGTAAATACTGCAGAGTGAATCCTAACACTTGAAACAGAATCTTCCAGAGTCCAGAAATCCACCTGACTGCCAAGAATAATACTTCCGTGGTTCAAGCAATACTCATACCCAGAGGGGTTTCCACGGACATAACCACACCAGTTACTGCATATTGGGTAAAATAGAAAAAACAGACATTTACAAATGTACAGTTTGCAGACATCTTTAAACTGCTCATAAATATTCAATTTACAAATACAGAAGAAATGGAGGACTTTAGGAATATGCTGCATCTGTTTAAATTGCTTAATTATATGGTTTCTTCTATGGGTTTTCCTCATCCTAACTGTTTTTCATTGGGGTGGGGGTGGGGCTGGGAAATACATGTCTCTCTTAACCAAAGTAAATGAAACCAATCTCCCTGAAAGAACCTCTACATGAGACTCTGGCTTCATGATGAGGTAGAAAAGACAATGTCACAGGACAAAATCACATCAATTAGATGTCAAAGAAAACCTTTCAATTCGCCAAGATATACTGAGGCAGGGTTTGTTAGATTCCACAGCAGTAAAACAAATGCACAGCATCTTCTCAGGCATTTCACACATGATTTCTATTTCAGCTCTGATGTAAAACTCGGCATCACACATCATGGCACAAAGAAAGAGTCAGTTTAGCTAGTTCAAGTAAAACACCAGACAGCTGCTAACGGAGACAGGTCGCAGCTGGGGAGGGGCACAGCGAATTCAGTTCACTGTGTTTTCCTTCAAAAGAATGTCAATAAAAACCACAGCCAAATGAGGTATGTGAAGCGGGAGAAAAAGTCCTGCTCTGCAGTGAACCACCGGGTTCACCTAACAGTTACCGGCAGTCAGACAAGTTAGCAAAAGGGAGCCCTGGCCAGACGCACAGCTGCCAACAACTTGAGGAACACTGTCTTTCTCCCTCAGCATCCCAGGGTAGGAATCAGTCCACGTTTAGAAACGTTATTTCTGGGACCAATAGCAATTTATTTTGATAGAACCACTGGATTGTTTTTTTCTTGAGTTCTCAACAAAGGAACCATATTAGGAAATAATCTCGCAAAAAGCAAAGTGCCCCCTCCCCTTTGCCTATGATCAGTGCACACACGCGGTGCACACTGACACGCACAGACACCCGCCCGTGCACAATGGCCGCGCGCTCGCACCGGCCCACGCGGCCGCCCGCACCCGTGGGCTGCAGGCCCAGCCCGGCCCCAGGCGGAGGCCCCGCGGCCCAGCCCGCCGCCCAGGAACAGCCACTGCACGGTTGTGCTGGGGCTGCTCGCCCCCCAGCGGGGCCCTGGGGAAGCGGCTGCCAGTGGCTTGGAGACGATTAACCCCTTGGGGGTGTAGGTGCTACAAGACCCACCTGCAGTGCCGCTGGAATGTGTCCCGGGTACAGCCCCAATGGTCCCCACCCCCAGAGACCGGGCGCCGCCGAGTCTTCGGACCCTGGTAGTTCTTGGCTGGCTCAGGCAAAGCCAATGATGTCGCTGGCTCCGCAGGGCTTCTAAAGCGAACGGGTGTTTCTGAGCTGTCACCCCTGAGGGTCCACGCATACCAAGCAGGAAAACTTAGCGGGCACTGGATGCAGACCAGACTCAGCAACTCCTCCCGAGGGGAAGCGCGCGAGTCCCTCGGGGCCAGGGCTGCGCGACCGCCGGCCCAGTGAACTACGAATGCGGACGGCCCCGAGGGCAACCTCCGCGGTCGCCCTTCCCTGCGTCGGGCTCCGGGCCCCGTCCCCACTCCGTGACACTTACCTTCTTCCGGGGCTGCCATTTCATCATATTTGTACAGCCGATACGTGGAACATCAAGATGTTGGCTGGGGGCTGGGGGCAGATGCAGGGCAGCGGCGACTGCAAGTCATGCTGCCTCCCTCCCACCCCCTAATTCTTTCTCATATTCACTGCGAAGGGGAAAAACCCAGGAGAGTCCAGTCTCTTCGCTTTCAGTTCAATGAAAAGTATCCCCAAACCAGGAACACACTTCCCACCGGGCTAGGAAGTCCCAGCAGCCACCAGCGTACTCCTGCCAGAGCGGGGCATTTTCCCTGGCTGCGGCTGGCAAAAGAAGCCTGCGGCAGGGGTCTCCGAGCCGGCTACCGAGACCCTCAGAGGAGAGGCTGAGAACGCGAGCTGCCGCAGAAACCCAGCCGGGCTCCTGCCATCCAAACCCCTTTTGGCGAATTCTCCTCTTCTCAAAAAAGATTAGACAAGCAATCAAACCCTCACGAGCAGCCTGGAGCAATTCCCAAAATTCTGGGTGTATTTCTCGTTTGTAAAATTTAGCAAAGAAAATTCCAAAGATCTGTAATCAGAGCTTCCTTTACGCTGTTTTCTCTTCCTCCTTGGATAACTTGGGAAAAGGATCTGCCCTTCCCGGAATGCCTACCTTCCCTGAACACTGTAAATAGGAAAACTTGGTTTGTGTGTTTAGATTTTTTTTTTTTTGTTTTAATTCCCAAGAACCTTAGTGGGGAAAGGCTGGAAGGAAATCCTGCAAGAACCCAACTCCGCAGCTCAGTCTGCACTAATGACTTCCTTCCCTTCAGTGCAAGCACAGCCTGCCCAGCTCCAGCCACACAGCAAAACGGTTTCTGGGTCTTAGTGCCACGACATCTGCTCAGATGCAAAAAGTAAGGAACAGTTTTGGAGGCTCCCAAAGGATCTTAAAGACACAGGGCCAGAAGAGATCTACAAGGGTAGGAAATCCTTTAAAGAAAACATAGATTTATGAGTTACATTGAGAAAAAAAAGGCAAAGAAGACTCTGGGCCAGAGGCTATAAAAACTTAATTTCTAATTTGAAGAAAAAGATTTGAGGTATCTAACAAGGTAATCAAGAATTTTGCCCAAAATGAAGCTAAATGTAGATTCTAATTGCTTCTCTAAATTCAGTGCTAATTTCATTATTATAAAAGTATCGCTATGAGGGTTGGGCTTCATTCACCTTCCATGAGATGATTCCATCATAGTTAAGAAGATTAATTCATAAATAGAAAACACTATGTAATTCTATTACTAATCAATCAATATGCCTATCAAATCCCATTCCACCATGAGGCTGTTTTGATAGTTGGTAATAAAATAGGTAGTATTAGTTACTATAATACCAACTGATGTGCATTATGATAATAATATATGTACTGAGTCCAGTGTTCCCGCAGTGTTTAACTTTACTCCCAGAGTTCTGCATGCATTGTCAAAATTGACTAATATGGGAGATAATATGCAGATTGATCACTAACCATATCAGATTATAAATCATCAAAACACCCCAAACAATTACAGTTGTCCCTCTGTATCCATTTGGGATTAGTCTTATTTCATTTTCCAGATGAGGACAGGATATTTCGAAGAGTTTCTGGCTCAACTGAGACTACACACAGAACATGGTAGAGCTAGACTTCAGACCTGCAATGACCTTACTCCAGAGCCTATGTTCTTTCCATGTTGAGCATCAAGCTACATCCCAACCTTACCTCTCATCTCAATAAGCCTACCAACTACCAACAACTTCAGCACCTATTATTTGCCAGTCCCTTTTATAGGCACTAGAAATATGAGTAAGAGGCTGTCCTTGCTCTTGAGAGGATTACATAACTTCAAGCAGCAGTCCCAAGTAGCTCCAATTGTTTGTATTCTGACACAAAGTATTCTGTACAACTTCACATGGATATACTACTAGCAAGCAAACTTCAATAAATCCAAACCAAATTAATCAGTATGCCCTAAAATCTGCTACTCTTCCTAACTTTCCATTTTTGGTCCATAATGCCACTATTCTTCCAAAATCATAAACTTAAACCTTAACATCACCCTTTACATTTAATCTGTCAACAAGTTCTCTCACTTTTTTTCCCTATATTTCACTTTCAAATTCCTACTGCTGACATCTGAAACAAGAGCCTTACAAAAAAATATAAAGTACCAACTCAGAGCAAAGCATCATATGGAATATAAAGGTAATAAGACTAAGACCCTAAGCCAGAGGAGGTTACAAAGAAATTGAGACAGAACAAAAATCCTATAGGACGGTCAGCACTAACTGCCTCAGTCAGTTAAACAACTAATGAGTTATGTGGTTAACAGGTGTCCTAGGAGTTGGGAGAAATCATAATAAAGGGTGGCCAAGGAAGGCTTCACAAAGGAACTTGAAGGAAAAAAATCAGAAGAGATGTGACTTATTCTGGAGCCAAAAGTCAAAGTGCTTATCGTGGCTGTAATGCCTTTTAGGATCCTTTCCCTCTCTGAACTCGCTTGTTACCCTTCTGCACCTTTACTAAGCCCCTGTCATGCTGGGCCCTCTTAATGTCCCTTAAACATGCCAAGCATATATTTACTCTGCCCTCTGCCTAGATCACTCCTCCAGATACCCTCTTGGCTTCTTTCCTCAGTTCCTTCAGGATTCTGTTCAAATATCATATTAGAAATCTGTCTCTCAGTGTCCCACCTAATAATATAACAGTACCATGACCCCCACCTGTTATTATCTATCCTCTTATCCTGCTACATGTTACTTCATAGCCCTAACACATATTTTTGTTTGTTATAAAATATTTCTTCACCCCACAAGCACATAAATTCCAGGGGAGCAGTGACTTTGTTAAAACACCAACACCCAGTGAACTGCACCTAACACATGGTAATACTTGTTGAATAAAACAATTTTAAAAAGGAGAGAGAGTAAACAGAATACTGTGAGCAAATGTAATAGGCATATGCAATATGTATTCAAAATACAAAATATTGACCTGCTTAAAATATATGGCTTGGTCTGAGATCATAGCTCAGAGCACTTGCCTAGCATATGCAAGGGACTGGCTTCAATTCCCAGCACTGAATAAATAAATATAAGTATATATGTATATACATACATACATACATATATATATACACACACACATATATCTATGGATGGATAGATATCCTAAGTATGGGAATATTAGAGGCAAGGACTTTGTCTTGTTCAACTTTGTAATCTCCGGTCCTAGAACTGTACCTACCACAAAACTCTTCAATATTTATGGGAAAAAAGAATGGTGAATGAATGAAACCCATTCCACTTGATACAAAGTAAAAGATACTTAAGAAAGGTATACTGGAACCAAATGGCTGGGAATGTAAGGCAAAGAAATTTAGACTTTATCCTATTGAATGCAAAGCATCGAAGCAATTAAGAATGGGAAGAGGGGCAGGTTGAAGCAGGCATTTTGTTTTCTCCAACTATGTTACCCAAGCTGTTTTCAACTCCTAGACTCAAGTGATCCCTCCTGAGTAGCTGCGACCACAGGCATGTGCCACTGTACCTGACTTGAACCTGCATTTTTAAATAACTTAATACAGAATATTAACTATGATTTTATGGGGCTGTTTTTAATTTTTTTAATTATGTGCATGATTAAAACGCTATGGCTGAAGTTCAGAGAAGCTAAGTGTCTGTTCAATACCACACTACAGGTCAATGGGAATGGAAGAGCTAGACCCTGGGACTCCTGCTTGTCAACCACTGCTTGAGAATCAGGGTAGAAGCCTACAATTGCTGTAGGAGCCAAAAGTTTTCATTCTGTCTTTGACTTGCTATACAACAGGACTTTTCAGACAGGAAAGGGAAATAACATGAATAACTGAAACAGGTCTAAAACAAGAAGGAATTGTGAAATCATAAACCTGGAGATACGTGGATCATGTGAAGAAGGCAGCTGAAATAACTCCAGAGAATTGATGTCAAGCAGAAGCGTGAGTCCAACAGTGCAAGAGCCTCTAAATTTCATAAGCTAGAAACGTCCTGATTTCTGTTTGATCAAAAAATTTAAAGCATCCTAACAGGCCAAACAAAGCATGCCCATAGAACTAAATTCCATCTGCAAGTCCTAATTTGTGACTGCTGACTTAACCGCTCAAGACTACGCTTTCTCATATGTAAATTAAGAGATCTAATAGGTCCTACTCTGTGGCGTAAGTTTTCCTAAGGCATCTGCCAGTCCACATGCACACCACGCTGGGTCTGTGAACTGAACAGCAATCTCCTTGCTCAGATATTGTTGGACTTAACAGCACACAAAGTTATATAAAGTGGGGGCCGGGGTGTCTGAGAATAGTGGGCTCTATCAGAAAAGGAGAAAAAAATACATTTGTGTTTCTGTAAAAGACTCAATCTAAAACTTGAAAGTGATGCAAGGTTTAAGTTGGTTTTCCATTTTTTAGTTCTATTTCCTTTGGGTCACCTATTTGTAATCTGTATGGCCTGTCTGGCCCTGCTGTCCAATGAGCTGTTTCAGCTTTCACTTACAGGTATCATTCAATAAAGTACCATACCCAGAAGCCTTTAAAATACCAACCACCATTTTAAATCATTTTACTTTTTCTTCTTTGTGTCTTTATTTGTTTTGCTTAACCCGAATTGAATTGGTATTTGTACCTGAAATATTTACAGATTACTATTATACCAGAATACTTGCTCCATCAGGAATTATTTATGTAGAGTTCCCAAGCTAGGACTGTTCAAAATATTGTAATTTAACCTTATTGTTTCAAAGATCCAACACTGAACAGTGAGAACACATTGTCCCAGATCTGCAGCTACTAAAAGGCATTTTTACAACTTCCTCATTTCTAACATAGCATTTGCAAATCACTTCCCTAAAAGCAGATACTGTAAAACAGTCTATTAAAATAATATTTTCCTCAATAACTACTTGTCTATTTAAATCTGAACAAAAGCAAGAAAGAGGAAATGAATGGTGAAAACACAGCTTTTTTCATTGTTGTGAATTTCTTCAAGATTTCCTAAGGAGTGATATGTCTGACATTGATCACAGGGTAAATGCCTACAAAAGCCAACCTCATACTTATTTACATTTACTGTGTTTTAGAAGTAGAATATTAAACTCAATGTGAAACAGAATTTGGAAAACACATTAATTTTCCTGAAGGCCTCTAAATGACTTTCAAGTACCTAAAAAGGTAAAGGGAAAATAAAGTGACAAATGGAGAAGTATGTTAGATGCCAAAAAATTTTGCCTCACTAGTGATATTTCACACAATTGGACACTTTAAGACACAATTCTCATGTTTTACATCTGGATAAAGTGTAATGACATACAACCTAAGGCATTCGAGAGATGTATTGGGAAGGAAGGGGGGGATAAGGGTGGGTAATTGCCGAGGGGGGCTTTTGGGGGTAAATCTAAGTTTCAGAATTTATATATATATTATTTCGTTAGAAGCTTGTTTGATTGTTCAACAAATAAATTTCTTAAAAAAAAAAAAGAACACAAAGGTCTTGCTTTGCTGGAAAAGAAACTAAAGTAACCTTTTACAGTAAGATTTCTGTCACTGTGTCCTGCTAATGAAGGACCAGGTTCCCATCCTGCAGCAGGAAACTGTGACAGATGGCTGGACAATATCCAGAGAGCATCCTATCTAACCTTACCTACCTCACCTCCTTCCATTTCAGGCTGTTCGAGAGAGGCTAAACTCTTGCCCTTTGATTCAACACTGGTTTTCTGATCACTCATTATGCACCCTGGACAGTACTAGGCTCTGGGAGAAAAGATGAAAATTAATCAGATGATTTCTGTCCTGGAAGAGTTAGCATCTGGTGGAAGTGGAAAGAGAAGGCAGGTACATGACTGACAGAAACAACAACTGTAGCAGCTAACAGTGATCCATCTTGCTGTTTTCTGACTCTCAGGAGCCCAGGTACTTAGCCCAAGGTAAGTGCTAGAAGAGCGGTGTAACTAATGGCATATTCTCTCATTCAGAATAAAGAAGCCCTAAAGAGCAATTACTTCTGACTGTGGTAGGTGGGAAGGGTTTCACAGGAGAGGCGGCACAGTATTCTTTCAACAAGCAGAGAAAGGGTGTGGGTGGCAGTATTTCAGAATGAATGAACAGAGCAAGAGCCAAAACCTGAAGGCAGGATAAGGTGGCCATGTCAGCAAGTCATCTAACAGACTGAAACTTGTAACGCAAGGAAAGCTGTATGGCATTAAGTTTGGAAGGCTGTGAATGTTTTTCTAGCAAGAGTGATGATAGCTATCATTTATTGAGTATGTGCCAAGTGGTGAAACATTTTAAACATTTTTATTTCATTGAAATAACATATTCCTAATACTTTTATGAGGAGGAACTATTATTATGCCCATTTTATCAAAGAGGAAACTAAGGCTAAAGTGTTAAGTAAATTCCCAACACATCATGGCTAGAGAGTGGCAGAAGAAAAATTCAAATTAGACTCCAAAGCTTTGCTCTTAACTCCTGGTTTGGAATACAATGATGCAGCAGCACAGGATTTTAATGATGGTATTGATAAATCTCACTGAGTTTTATTCTAATAATTCCACAAGTACTGAGAAGGATGGAAAGAACAGGAGAACAATAAAGGTGGGAAGGCCAAATAAGTTTCTGTTGCAATCAATAAGTGGTCACCTTACGAGGTCACCTTGAATTAGGGGAGCAAAGACAGACAAAAGGAACTTTTAAAGATACATTTCAGAAGTTAAAAAAAGGTCCTCAGAAAGGGGCCATCTTTATGAAGGTGAATGAGGGAAGGATTTAAAGGTGATCCTAAAGTTTTACCATCTTTGATGGAAAAAAGACACTCTACTAATTGATGTACAGGTCACAGAAAGAAAAGGTGGATCTTGAATACACTGAGACTTGTAGAGTGAGGGGACGATGAGAGACACAGAAATGTGAACTGCACAGGTGGAGTTAAGGATGGATGAGTAAATAAATATTGGTACGCATATCAATATCTAGATAAATAGATATGTACACAGAGCTACAAAAAGATTTGGCGTATCAATCACACAATGATAGTATGTATAAAAATTAAGGTTTAGAAAAGTTGTTCTGGGGAAGGAGTTTAGAACAGTGAGGCAGGGGGAAGAAAATTGAATCTTGGACAATGCTATAGTTTTAAATATACCAACTTCACTACCCAGAAGGAATGGGAACCATACCTAGTTTCCTTACTTAATTTTGATTTGGCCAGTACTGCCTGGTTGAAACCGTACAGCCACCATTCACTAGCTGTGTGACCTTGTGTTACTTTATTTTTATTTGTCTCAATTTCTAACTCTTTAAATGGAGATGATAATAATAGTACCTACCTAAACATGGTTGTTGGAAAGATTAAATTATATGTGTAATTACCTATGCACACACACATGTAGTACATCCTGTATACAGAAAAATCCTATATTCTTAATACTGTTACTATTATTATTGTTCTACTATAATAATGCTGATTTTCTTTACTCTTTTCTTCATCATTCAGAGGATTTTTGTATTAATTACAATTTAGGGAGCTCAAAGTACCAGAGCTAACACTCATGTTTCTGTGATATACTCATTTTTCTAATGAGACTTCTGCTTTCGCCCATGACAGAGCAACTGGGACCAGGCTCACTATCCTGGACAAAATAGAACCAAAAAACTGAACAAAACAAAGGAAAAATACAGCTTTCCAGGACATGCAGTAATGACTTCAAAAACATTATGTCTTGGGGGCTAGAGGGGTGGCTCAGTGATATATCACTTGCCTAGCATGTGTGAGGACCTGGGTACAATCCACAGCACCACATACACACTAAGAGGTGGAAAAACAAGAACCAGATTAAAAATAAATAAAATTAACTCTTTAAAAAGAAAAAGCAAAAAAGGTAATGTCTTTGCATAAGGGGTAAACTATCCCAGAATAAAACATACTTTGACCTCAACCTAACAAAACTTGAAAGGAGCAAACTTAATTTGTAAATAACCCCATCAGAACAGACTTCAACATTCTTCAAAGGAAGACAACAAAATCTGCATTCAGTGCAAATGTCCACCATTCATTTTCCAATGACGCTTATAAATGGACATGGGTGCGAGCCTAGAAATACTTTAGTTATTTTCTCTTTGGCAAGCAGTTAATTTTTTGTCATAAGAATGTTGTGGCTATGTTAAGAATGCCTGTATATAAATCAGATCAATGAAGTATAATATCCTGGACTATAGTCTTGTTACTTTTCTATACTAAGTAGTTGCAGCTATAGAGCATGCATAATTTTGCTGTTACATAATTTATCTATTAGTGAGAAATTTCAACAAATATCATCTTTAATTAAGATTTATCTTGGGGCTGGAGAGGTGGCTCAGCAGTTTCGGCGCTTGCCTGGCAAGCACGAGGACCTGGGTTCAAACCCCAGCACCACGTACACAACTAAGTGTTGGAGTAACTAAGGCCCTGTGAAAAACTAAATAAAGTTGTTTCTCTCTTTCTCTGTCTCTCTCACTGTCCCTCTCTCTTTAAAAAAAAATATTTATCTTGAGTAGCTTCAGTGATTAGATATTTGGGCAGGAATATGCAGTTTTGAATTTATGAACCTTCCTAAAGGACCCTTATTATACAGTAGCAGTAACTGCAAGTGTGACCGGTTTGTTTGATATGTAGCTTTTACTTTTAGAAGATTGTTTAACTGGGGAATTATTTATTTTTAATCAGAAGAGGGTATATTTCTCTGGTTAAAGAGACATAGGGAAAGTGAGTTCTTCTTAATCCTAGAGCAGGAAACAGGTTATAGGAAAAGAAAGTGGGTCCTTTTGGAGGTTGTCTAATGCCTTATTGCTTAACTGTATAATGATGAGTTTATTAGCAATCAAATAGATTATATTCGCATGCACACGACTTGAAGGTATAGCCATCACTATTTTATGTTTTTTGAACACATTTTTATGGAGGTTGTTGAACTGCTTGGCTTCTGAACTCCCACTTTCTGTTTCGGGGACTTTCCTGTTGTCTACTTCTGGGCGGGACGCAGGTGATCCCTCTCATCCTCTCACGATGGCAACCAAAAAGCTCAGATAATTACTGTCCCCCACCACCTGATAGCTAGGGTTGAAGACAACACCTATGCCCAGTTCTCTGGCAGAACACAGAATATAGAGTAAGTGACGCAAAGAAGAGGGACAGAAAATTAACTGTGGTAGTAGCCAAAGAAACATTCCATTTCTAGGGTCATCAGCACTGGTGGCTCTCATCCATCTTCACTCGATGATTCCCAGATTAATGCCTCAAATACCTACCTCTTGACTGAGTCCCACGCTTGTATAAATAATTGTCTACCCAACATCTTTGTTAAGATCTCTAACATACATACCTAACTTACATACCCAAAGAATCTTGGTCTTTCTTCAGTTTTATTTTATCTAAATTAATGTCATCTTTATTCATCCAGCACTTCAAGCCAAAAACTTAATGGTCACCTTTGATTCCTCTCCTTGCCTGACCCTTCACATCCAATCCACTAGCAAGTCCCTGTAAAATCTAATCCAAATCCTGCCACCTCTCATCTCTTCTACCCATTCCTCCATTGCCACAGATGCCATCAATGTCATCTGGATTACTAGCACAGCTTCCACTCTGCCTCCTGTAATTGGTCTCAGTGTAGCCAGAATGATCCTTCTATTATGTGAATCAGATCATGCATTTCCACTTAATAAGATCTGCTGCCTTTCCCATGGCCCACAAGGTCATGCATGGTCTATCCTCTACCTTTCACCCTCATTTCTCACCGTACCTGCCCTTCACAGGCTGAAGCCACACAGCCTTCCTTTGCCCATTTCATGGCCTTGGTAGTAGAAATCAGTCTGCCTGGAACACTCTCCTTCCAGAATAATATTTCCTTCTCCACATTCAGGTTTCTTGTTTGTTTTGTTTTATTGTTGTCTCAAATGACAAGTTCATCAGAAGAGGCTTCCCTGACCAAAATTAACTCCCCTCCCCAATCACGATTCCTATTTCTTTGCTTTTTATTCTTTAAACCACTTATTCAATTTAATAAGTCCTAGTACTTGGAAGGCTGGGGTTGGGGGACCACTGATCCCCAAAGTTTTGGGCCAATCTGGACAAAACAGGGAGACTCCATTTAAAAAAATGTTGTTTAGGGGCTGGAGCGGTGGCTCAGTGGTTTCAGCGCTTGCCTGGCAAGCACGAGGACCCGGGTTCAAACCCCAGCACCATGTACACAACTAAGTGTTGGAGCAATGAAGGCCATGTGAAAAACTAATAAAGGTGTTTCTCTCTTTCTCTGTCTCTCTGTCCCTCTCTCTTAAAAAAAAAAAAATAAAAAATAAAAAAAATAAAAATATGTTGTTTAATATTTGAAATTACATTATTCACTCATTTAAATTCTGTGTCCCCCAACAGATTGTAAGTTCTATGGAATGGTATCTGTTTACCACTATTAAGTCCAGTCCTTAGAACAGGTCCCAGCATAGTAACCACTAAATAAATATTTGTTCAAATGAATGCATGTAATGCTGGTTTCATGATGAGACTAATTACATAGAACTTCCTTTTGAAATAAGATTTTTAGCATGGTATTTAATTTACCTACCAAGAGATATACTCTCCCAAGTGATACAAAAAGAGGCTATTCCTCATAAATCAGTACCACAAACAAGGCTACATCAGAAGATATTGAATTGAAAGAAATATGTTTCTGAAAAATCTATAAAAATAATTATTGTCCAATGATTAGTTTATTGCAAGAACTCCAGTACTATTACTTTCTATCTTCATTTGTATTAGGTAAAATCTTGTACTACCCAAAGAAGAATAGAAAAAATGATCTTCAGATAGTTTAATAAATAAATTAAAAACACTTTGAAATTCTTAGATGGAATACAAATCACTTGTCAAAAGTACAATCTTATTTGTCAAAACATGAAATTGAAAAAAGGGAGAAGACACAGAAATAACAGGCTCAGAGCTGCCAAACTGACAAGCTGTCTTAAGTGAGATAGTCAAAACATTCATATGCTAATTTTTAAAGTGCTGTCTATCTGGCCACCCATATAAAAACATGAGAGGGCTTTTTCCTCCTATTTCAAAAGTATATGAATGGGTCAGGCAGTGGACACTCTGATTACCAAATTAAGCAACAGCAATTTAGATTATAAAGAATTTCCCATTTAAGTTCTGAGTGCTCATATAAGGAAACTACTCACTGACTTACCTGGGAGATAATTCAGAATATTCAACTCCCACCACACACACACAAAATTAGAGAGATAGATGATAGGTAGGTAGGTACGTGGGTAGGTAGGTAGGTAGATAGATGATAGATTGATAGACAAATAGATACATAGACAGATAAATATCCTCATCCATCCTCCACCATCTAACACAATTATTGGCAGCCAGAGGGTAGAACAGAATGCCAGAGGTAACTCTCCCTGTTAGCAGCTGGGATCAGCTATATACCATGAATGATAAAATTTGAATTGCCACATAAAATGAAGAGGGTTAAAAAT